>QNTS01001514.1:235203-282888 GCA_003317085.1 Hucho hucho
TGACCAAATACTTATTTTCCACCATAATTTGCAAATAAATTCATTAAAAATCCTACAATGTGATTTTCTGGATTTTTTTTCCTCATTTTGTCTGTCATAGTTGAAGTGTACCTATGATGAAAATTAAAGGCCTCTCTCATCTTTTTAAGTGAGAGAACTTGCACAATTGGTGGCTGACTAAATACTTTTTTTCCCCACTGTATATGGAATTAGAAGTACATTGACTGTTCCTTGTAGCTTGAAAATATTGTTAGTCAAGTAATTTGATTACAACAATAATGACCGGACTATTTAGCCCCACTTGAGCATGTCTGAACAACAACAAAAACCTCGGAACAGTGGGTAAACTGCCTTGTTCAGTGGCAGAACGACAGATGTCTTCCAACTTCTTGTATTTTTGGTCCACTTCCTCGCAGACATCCAGAATGGCAGCCTGATGGACAGCATGGTCTTTTTCTAACTTTGTCACTCGTCCCTTTGTGACTTTCTGGTCTTCGTGGAGTTTATCAACCAGCACATAAATTTTGCTGAGGCGTTCAGAAAGTGTCTCTTGGATTTTTGTTATACCCTTGTCCATCTCCATTCTGAACCATGCTGGTGCTTCTTCCGAGCTAGCATCCGCCGAGGCCGAAGAAGGGCTGTCAGAGAGGAGCATTTTTCCATGCCTCGTCTGAGGCTTTTACATATTGGGCATCTTTTGCTTTGGCGATACAATAGAAGTTTTAACTTCCAACTCACTATTAACGAACAGGTAAACCGTGTCAAAATGCCTTAAAATTGTTCGAAAGTTCGAGGACGCTACGCAGACGCGTCTTGTTAGAGCTTCGCCATTACCGGAAGTCGGGAGTGGCAATCTTTACCAAGGACCACCTTCAGTGCTCGGTTGTCTCCACAAAGTCTGTCCCCAAACAATTTGATTCGCTGGTTTTAAGCATTAAACTTTCAAATACCTCTTTGTTGACTGTTGCTGGGTGCTATCGTCCTCCATCAGCCCTGGCCTGTACCCTAAGCTCTCTCCTGGCCCCTTACACCAAGTCTGAATTTGTCCTGCTTGGTGACCTAAACTGGGACATGCTTAAACCACCTGACCAAGTCCTAAAGCAATGAGACTCCCTAAATCTTTCTCAGATTATTACCAATCCCACAAGGTATGACTCCAAACACCCAGAAAAGGCTACTCTCCTCGATGTCATCCTCACAAATAATCCTGATAAGTATCAGTCTGTTGTTTTCTGTAATGACCTTACTGATCACTGTTTTACAGCCTGTGTTTGTAATGGCTGCTCAGTGAAACGACCTGTCCTGATTTGTCATAGACGCTTGATAAAAAACTTTCATGAGCAAGCCTTCCTTCATGAACTGGCCTCTGTAAAATGGTATAGAATCAGCTTGATCCCCTCTGTCGAAGACACTTGGACCTTATTTTTTTATATTTTCAGTGGTATTGTTAAAAAGCACACCACGTAAAGAAAATTAGAATTAAAAACAGGTTCAGCCCCTGGTTCGACCGTGATCTTGCAGAGTTACTCCACCTCAAGAATTGCATTTGGCGAAAGGCTCGGCACACGCATACTCAGGTTGACTGGCTATCGTTCAGGCAAATGAGAAATAAGTGCACTCAAGCTATCCGGAAGGCCAAAGTGAGTTACTTGAAGGAGCAGTTCTCTCTCTCTGGGTCTAACCCCAAGAAGTTCTGGAAAAACGGTTAAAGACCTGGAGAATAAACCCTCCTCCTCACAGCTGCCCATGTCCCTTAACTTCTTAGGGAGCAGCGCATGAGGTGACCATTTTGGAGACCCTGGCGTGCCCAAAGTAAAATGCCTCCCATAGGATATGCACATATTTAGTACCATTGGATAGGAACCACTCTGACTTTTCTAAAAGTGTTAACCATTTGTCTGTGAGTAAAACAGAACGGATATGGCAGGCAAAACCCAGAGGAATTTCTGTCCTGGAAAAAGTGGTTTTGACACATTGCTCATTTGGAACCCCTCCCTCATGAAAATGCCCTTATCTTGTTAGGGAGCAGTGCATGAGGTGACCGTTTTTGGAGAGCCTGGCGTGCCCAAAGTAAAATGCCTCCCATTCAGGCCCAGAAAATAGGATATGCATATATTTAGTACCATTGGATAGGAAACACTCTGAATTTTCCAAAACTGTTAACCATTTGTCTGTGAGTGAAACAGAACGGATATGGCAGGCAAAACCCAGAGGAATTTCTGTCCTGGAAAAAGTGATTTTGACACATTGCTCATTTGGGAACCCCTCCCTCATGAAAATGACCATATAAGGGCATATGAATGCAGTACACGTCGCTTCCTTATGATGTCAACAGCCTCGAGACAGTGTATTTCTTCCATTTTGGATGCTTTAGACCAGAGAAAAAGACCAAACAAGTGAGTCCCCCCTTGATGACAACAGTACCNACGCGCGAACCAAACGGAGATTTATGGATATAATACATTACTTTTTCTAACAAAAGAACCATGGATTGTCTTCGTTGGACACTTAGGAAGACCTCAGCAGAAGTTCTTCAACAGGTAATTGATTTGTTTTCGCTGTGAAATGTGTTTTGTGTGAACCGTGAAGGCTAATGAATTCATGGTAATGGCAAAAATATGTTAGGTGCTACCCTCAAACAATCAAATGTGGTGCTTTCGCCGTAAAGCCTTTTTGAAATCTGACAACGCTGTGATATTGCCAAGAAGCAGAGCTTTTGATGACTATGAAACACTTGTATATTGAAGCATGTTTAATAATTCAACTTTTGGATTTTGAATTTGGCGCCTTGCATTTCACCTGGTAGTGTCGGGAGTGGGGCGCTAGCGCCCCAGCGCACCTTGCTGCTCCTTAAGAGGTTAAAGTTGATGTGGTTGTTACTGACAAGAAGCACATGGCTGAGCTCTTTAAATCACCACTTCATTAAGTTAGGATTCTTATTTGACTCAGCCATGCCTCCTTGCCCGTCCAACATTTCTTCATCTCCCACCCCTTCTAATTCGACTATCCCCGATGCTTCTCCCTATTTTTTCCCTGCCCCGCTACAAAGTTTCTCTCTGAGTCCGAGGTGCTAAAGGAGCTCCTTAAACTTGACCCCAAAAAACCATCTGGGTCAGATGGTTTAGACCCTTTCTTCTTTAAGGTTGCTGCCCCTATCATCGCCAAGCCTATCTCCAACCTTTTTAACCGGTCTCTCCTTTCTGGAGAGGTTCCCTTTGCTTGGAAGGCAGCCACGGTTCTTCCTTTTTTTAAAGAGGGAGATAAAGCTGATCCTAACTGTTATAGGCCTATTTCTATTTTGCCCTGTTTATCAAAAGTGTTGGAAAAACTTGTCAATAGTCAACTGACTGGTATTCTCTCGGGTATGCAATCTGGTTTCCGCTCAGGTTATGGATGTGTCACTGCAACCTTAAAGGTCCTCAATGATGTCACCATTGCCCTTGATTCTAAGCAATATTGTGCTGCTATTTTATTGACTTGGCCAAAGCTTTTGATACGGAAGACCATTCAATTCTTGTGGGCCGGCTAAGGAGTATTGGTGTCTCTGAGGGGTCTTTGGGCTGGTTTGCTAACTACCTCTCTCAAAGAGTGCAGTGTATAAAGTCAGAAAATCTGCTGTCTCAGCCAGTGCCTGTCACCAAGGGAGTACCCCAAGGCTTGATCCTACACCCCACGCTCTTCTCAATTTACATCAACAACATAGCTCAGGCAGTAAGAAGCTCTCTCATCCATTTATATGCAGATTTTGTGTTAAATGCTCTACAACAAAGCTTTCTTAGTGTCCAACAAGCTTTCTCTACCCATAACCTTGTTCTGAACATCTCCAAAACAAAAGGTAATGTGGTTTGGTAAGAATAATTCCCCTCTCCCCACAGGTGTGATTACTACCTCTGAGGGTTTAGAGCTTGAGGTAGTCACCTATTACAAGTACTTGGGAGTATGGCTAGACGGTGCACTGTCCTTCTCTCAGCACATATCAAAGCTGCAGGCTAAAGTTAAATCTAGACTTGGTTTCCTCTATCGTAATTGCTCCTCTTTCACACCTGCTGCCAAACTAACCCTAATTCAGATGACCATCCTACCAATGCTAGATTACGGAGACATCATTTATAGATCGGCAGATAAGGGTGCTCTCGAGGGGCTAGATGTTCTTTACCATTCGGCCATCAGATTTGCCACCAATGCTCCTTATAGGACACATCACTGGACTCTATACTCTGTAAACTGGTAATCTCTGTATACCCATCGCAAGTCCCACTAGTTGATGCTTATTTATAAAACCCTCTTAGGCCTCACTCCCCCCTATCTGAGATATCTACTAGAGCCGTCATCCTTCACATACAACACCCATTCTGCCAGTCACATTCTGTTAAATGTCCCCAAAGCACACACATTCCTGGGTCGCTCCTCTTTTCAGTTCGCTGCAGCTAGCAACTGGAACGAAGACTGGACAGTTTTATCTCAATCTCTTCATTCAAAGACTCAATCATGGACACTGACAGTTGTGTCTGCTTTGTTTGATGTATTGTTGTCTCTACCTTCTTGTCTGTGACCAATAATGTTTGTACAATGTTTTGTGCTGCTACCATTTTGTATTGCTACCATGTTAAGGTTATGTTGTGTTGCTACCATGCTGTGTTGTCATGTGTTTCTGCCTTGCTATGTTGTTGTCTTAGGTCTCTCTTTATGTAGTGTTGTGTTGTCTCTCGTTGTGATTTTTTTTAAATCCCAGGCCCCCATCCCCACAGGAGGCCTTTTTGCCTTTTGGTAGGCTGTCATTCCGGGCGGCAGGTAGCCTAGTGGTTAGTGCGTTGGGCCAGTAACCGAAAGGTTGCTGGATCGCATCCCCGAGCTGACAAGGTAAAAATCTGTCGTTCTGCCCCTGAACAAGCCAGTTAACCGATAGGCCGTCATTGTAATTAAGAATTTGTTCTTAAGTTAATAAGGCTACTAAGCTACCGAGCTTCCTAGGACAGGATAGATGTCCCAGATGAAACTTCAATTAGCACTGAGGTGTGAAGTGAGAGGTGTGAAAGCACATGAACCAAACAATGGCAGCAGAGCATCACAACCTCCCCCACCCAAATGCAGAGACCTTTTCGGCCCACTGCTCCATGGCTTAATTTTCCACACAGACCATCTCCTGGCATGGCACTTTGCTATAAGATCCCACTACCCCTCTGTCATGAGAAAGGGTATTGGCCCAGGGTGGAAACTCAGAACAATAGACATTGAGATGGTAGAGCTCAGCGAGCTAGTCCACACACAATCCAGACAGCACAGATCAACAACAACCCCCCCCCAAACAAACCACAACAAAGGCAAAGTCTTCTCATGCTTTGTTGATTTCAAAAAAGCCTTTGACTCAATTTGGCATGAGAGTTTGCTATACAAATTGATTGAAAGTGGTGTTGGGGGAAAAACATATGACATTATAAAATCCATGTACACAAACAACAAGTGTGCGATTTAAATTGGCAAAAAACACACATTTCTTTCCACAGGGCCGGGGTGTGAGACAGGGATGCAGCTTAAGCCCCACCCTCTTCAACATATATATCAATGAATTGGCGAGGGCACTAGAACAGTCTACAGCACATGGCCTCACCCTACTAGAATCTAAAGTCAAATGTCTACCATTTGCTGATGATCTGGTGCTTCTGCACAGATTCTGTCAGACCTGGGCCCTGACAGTGAACCTCAGTAAGACAAAAATAATGATGTCCAAAAATGGTCCAGTTGCTAGGACCACAAATACAAATTCCATCTAGACACCATTGCACTAGCGCAGACAAAAAAACTATACATATCTCGGCTTAAACATCAGCCCCACAGGTAACTTCCACAAAGCTGTAAATGATGTGAGATACAAGGCATTCAACATCCCAATTAGAAACTAAAAATACTTGAATCAGTTATAGAACCCAATGCCTTTTGTGGTTATGAGGTCTGGGGTCCACTCACCAACCAAGAATTCACAAAAATGGGACAAACACCAAATTGAGACTGCATTCAGAATTCAGCAAAACCATCCTCCATGTACAATGTAAAACACCAGATAATGCATGTAGAGCAGAATTAGGACGCTACCGGCAAATTATAAAAATCCAGAAAATAGTTGTTAAATTCTACAACTATCTAAAAGGAAGTGATTCCCAAACATTCCATAACAAAGCAATCACATACAGAGCAGGGTTTTTGTTAGCCGGTAATTGCAGATAAATACAATTGTAGAGGGCCAAATTGTCCAGGAGAGGCTGGCTATCAAATTGTCACTAGCAAAGCACCCGAACACCATCACACCTCCTCCTCCATGCTTCACTGTGGGAACCACACATACGGAGATCATCTGTTCACCTACTCTGCATCTCACAAAGACACAGCGGTTGGAACCAAAAACCTCAAATTTGGACTCATCAAACCAAAAGGACAGATTTCCACCGGTCTAATGTCCATTGCGCGTGTTTCTCTTCCTCTTATTGGTGTCCTTTAGTAGTGTTTTTTTTGCAGCAATTCAACCATGAAGGCCTGATTCACACAGTCTCCTCTGAACAGTTGATGTTGAGATGTGTCTGTTACTTGAACTCTGTGAAGCATTTATTTGGGCTGCAATTTCTGAGGCTGGTAACTCTAATGAACTTATCCTCTGCAGCAGAGGTAACTCTGGGTCTTCCTTTTCAGTGGCGGTCCTAATGAGAGCCAGTTTCATCATAGCGCTTGATGGTTTTTGCGACTGCACTTGAAGAAACACGCATTAAGGAAAGAAATTCCACAAATTAACAAGGCATACCTGTTAATTAATACACATTCCAGGTGACTACCTCATGAAGCGGGTTGAGAGAATACCAAGAGTGCAAAGCTGTCATCAAGGCAAAGGGTGGCTACTTTGAAGAACCTCAAAATATAAAATATATTTTGATTTGTTTAACACTTTTTAGGTTACTACATGATGTGTTATTTCATAGTTTTGATGTCTTCACTATTATTCTACAATGTAGAAAAGAGTAAAATGAAGAAAAAAATCTGGAATGAGTAGGTGTCCAAACTTTTGACTGATACTGTATATATATTTTGTTTATATTAATGTCACAGAGTGGACGACTAAGCCTATAGGCCTATGCATGCAATGCCCTGATGCATTTAGTGCTCAAATCTCTGACAGCTGAACCGTGAGGTGGACAATTCTTGTTTTAGGAAACTCTGCTACAGAGCAATGAACCTAAAAAAGAGTCCCCTCAGCAAGCTGGTCCAGGACAACAAAGAGAGATACACATATAATTACGTGACACAATGGAAAGAATTAACCAAAAAAACATATCCAGAGTATACAATGTCAGAATACCTGACCACTATGACAGACCCCAAATTAAGGATAGCTGTGTACACTCAGAGAGTATAGCCTTGCTATTGAGAGGACGCCGTACAGGTTATGTGCACAGCGCCCACAAAATTAGGGGGAAACTGAGCTGCACTTCCTCACCTCCTGCCAAATGTGCAATGCCCATATTTGAGACACATATTTCCCTCAGATTATACAGACCCACAAATAATTAAAAAACGAATCAAATTTTCATAAACTCTCCTATCTATTAGCTGAAATACCACAGTGTGCAATCACAGCAGCAAGATTTGTGACCTGTAGCCACAAGAAAAGAGCAACCAGTGAAAAAAAAATACACCATTCAGAGGAAGCAACCTGAATTGATCAAGCTGAAGATTTACTTTAGTTCTGTAGGAATGAGATGTGCTTTAAAAGGATGCTAGTCGCTAGGCACAGTGCCACTGGGGACAATGGCAACCATATCTGGGCAGGAGATACAGTACGGCCAGAGACAGGAAGAGAGAGGGGGAACTGGAGACGAACAGGGGAAGAAGAACAGAGTGTGCGAAAAATATGTACTGGCTGGGCTGAAGAGCACCACCGCTGAGAGCACCACCGCTGAACAACAATGTCATTGGTATCACCTTACAGAGATCGATGGACCAACCAGCTGCCCCTCTCCACCCCTACTGCACTGCAACCTGCTTTGTCATTGGGCCACACCGCATAGGGTGACATCCTCAGGGGGAACACTAGAGTAGGGAGGGATAGCTGGAGACAAGTTCTGCAGTCCAACACAACTAGAAAGAAAATCTGATAGAAAAACCGGTGTTATTATGAATATTAACATCTTTATACCAGCCAGTTTGTGCAGAGAGAAAAATAAAATAAAAACATTGAATCAATTAGCCTAACGTTCTAGTCAGCAAATTGACAACGACAAATTGTTTCACCAAGCTTCCAAACAATCTGTGTAATTTCCTTGTCCAATAAGCACAATCAAATTACTGACAGCAAGTTGTTAAGAAACCAAAAACATTATCAATCACAATCCATTTGGCCTGACTGAAATCCATCTGGCTCCTGTATCTGTATAGCCAGCCAGCAGATTGGCATAGCCTACATCAGAGACACTCATTATGACAGATCTAGTACTGGGAGAGCTAGAGGTGAACAGTGTGGCGATGCGTTACGTGTGCCTCCATGCTAAATATCATGCCATGCAATAAATCTATGTCCGGAGGCAGCATGCAGTCACTGACACCACCACTGGCCTAAACTCAATTAATAACACTTAATGGTGATTTCTCCCCCAGGCTAATGCTGTGGTGGTGACGAAATTGTCACCCGGTGATTGTCAAGCAAATAACTGTCGGTCTCGCGGTAATTGACCGTTAATTAACAAACACATTTAGCATCTCCTGGCTTCCACACATAGCCTACTTTGGAACATCTACACTTTAAAAAGTCTAATAAATCCATGTAATATAGTCTACACCTTCACAATAAATCCATTATTTATTTTACACAGGTCTAAAGAAGCATGATATGAAGAAAATGCAGTCTATTTCAGAAGAACAGAATAGCATACTCTGAGTTGTCCTTATGTTAGGTCCTGATCTGGCTATGCCAAATGGCTGTGGGCTACACTAGTTCATTTAGCAGACAAGATTTGCTTAGAATTCCATGGCATTATTTTATAGTATGAATAATACAATTGAACAAAGCTGAATAAAATAGAAAGGATACTTTCTCCAAACGATTTGAGGGAGTGCGCACATACGGCTATTCTGTGTTGAACAAAGAAATAGGTATTCCTATATTCTTAACTTAGTTATTAATGTAACTTTAGTTCTACAAACGTTGGGCGTTACATTGTAAGGCTGCATGACGCAACTAATGATTTGAAAAAAAGTTGCTTGAAAGGCTTGAGCTGCTTAGTTTTTTTGTGCACTGTACACACTACATCAGTCACTCATTCACAATTTGACAAGCACTTGATAATGGCTAGAATTTCACGGTGGCATCCCCTTTGTGGCCGTAATGCACCCAAAAAAAAATACATGCCTTTTGTGACCAGCGACCTTTCTCCCCGAGTGCTCAGCGCTCCGAATCACCTGTCACTCATCACGTGATCGGGTCTTTCTCACAGGCTACAAGTGAAGAGTCACATTGGGGATGCAACTGCGCACGTCCTTATCCAATTCCAAGGTGCATATTAACGATATTGGAAGAACTGTCCAAATTACTTTGTCAGCCAACAAGATGAGTAGGCCGAACGAACAGCAAAAGCACTAGTCTATGTCAATCTACTATCCCCCATAGTACAAAAGTCGACCTATTCTATTCCGTGCGAGAAATAAATATTCCAAACATGTTGTGGGATGCGCGAATGTTCCATTAGCAGGAAAACACCATTATCAAAAGTGACCGCAAATTATACATGTAATGCTTTTATTATAAAGGTGCATTTTTATGGTGAAAATGATCTTCCCCAAACTTGAAACTCATGTGCTGCTTATGTATGCCAGTTAGGCTCTACACCTCTTGTAAAGCAGATTAATGTGCTTAATTTTAAGAAGTTATTTGGCCACTTGTGATTCATCTGGACGAGACAATAACTGTATCCCTTATTGACACCTGATACACATAAATTATCTTCTCTATAGCTACTCTGCTACAGTATTCACAACTTCCCAAGCTTCCGTTCTGTTGGCCAAGAGTCGAAACAATTGAAAACACAATATAGAGGGAGCATATTAAAATACACTAGATGGTCAAAAGTATGTGAACACCTGCTCATCGAACATCTCATTCCAAAATCATTGGCATTAATATGGAGTTGGTCCTCCCTTTGGTGCTATAACAGCCTCCACTTTTCTAGGAAGGTTTACAACTAGATGTTGGAACATTGCTGTGGGGACTTGCTTCTGTTCAGCCACAAGAGCATTAGTGAGGTCAGGAACTGATGTTGGGGAATTAGGCCTGGCTCGCAGTCAGCGTTCCAATTCATCCCAAAGGTCTTCGATGGGGTTGAGGTCAAGGCTCTGTGCAGGCCAGTCAAGTTCTTCCACACCGATCTCGACAAAGCTATTTCTGTATGGACCTCGCTTTGTGCACGGGGGCATGCTGAAATAGGAAAGGGCTGTCCCCAAACTGTTGCCACAAAGTTGGAAGCACAGAATAGTCTAGAATGTCATTGTATGCTATAGCTTTAAGATTTCCCACTGGAACTAAGGGGCCTAGCCAGAAACATGTAAAACAGCCTCAGACAATTATTCCTCCTCCACCAAACTTTACAGTTGGCACTATGCATTCGGGCAGGTAGCACTCCCCTGGCATCCGCCAAACCCAGATTCATCGGTCAGACTGCCAGACGGTGAAGCGTGATTCATCACTCCAGAGAACGTGTTTCCACTTCTCCAGAACGTGTTTTCAATGGCGGCGAGCTTTACACCACTCCAGCTGACGCTTGGCATTGCGCATGGTGATCTTAGGCTTGTGTGCGGCTGTTATGCCATGGAAACCCATTTCATGAAGCTCCCGACGAACAGGTCTTGTGCTGACGTTGCTTCCAGAGGCAGTTTGGAACTCGGTAGTGAGTGTTGCAACCGAGGACAGACAATTTTTACACGCTACGTGCTCCTAGATGTTTCTACTTCACAATAACAGCACTTGCAGTTGACCGGGGCAGCTCTAGCAGGACAAAAACTTGACAAACTGACTTGCTGTAAAGGTGGCGTCCTATGACGGTGCCACGTTGAAAGTCACTGAGCTCTTCAGTAAGGCCATTCTACTGCCAATGTTTGTCTATGGAGATTGCATGGCTGCGTGCTCAATTTTATACACCTGTCAGCAACGGGTTTGGTTGAAATAGGCAAATTGACTAATTTGAAGGGGTGTCCACATACTTTTGTATATATAGTGCATGTCAGGAGGATAAATTGATAATTGATAAAACATAGCACAGGATGTTACACATAGTAACCAGTCCACTTGAAAACAGTTTACTTCACTGGGTTGATGTGGAGACCACAATAGACCCCATAGTGATAGAGAGCAGGAAATGAGGAATCAGGGAGGCTGACACTTCTCCTTGACCTGCCACCTCAGTTCCAGGAGAGACGCTTCGCTGGCACTCATAACACCTCCCCACATACATCATCACTCCACAATGAGCCACAATGCCCCACTCAACAACATATTACAGGAACTATTATAGCAGCTTCCTTTAAAACTAGAAGACCATGGTAAAAGGGGTAGGGTAATAAAAATGGGCAGAAATATCAGATATCTCATATTTAAACAGTCTTGAAAAAGAAACTAGCTGCTCACTGTCTAATTTTCAGAATATTTCGTCAGGCTTTTGTGAATCCCAGTATGTCTAGTCATAATAATAATAAATGCCATTTAACATACATCTTTAACCAAAGCGAATAAAAGTAATGCTTGCATAGATTTTTGTTGTTAACACTGTATAACAGAAAAGGCTAGAATAAAGAGAAACATGAACCGCAAAGCTAATAGGAGAGTCTGACATCATCTAGTGGCAAACTCAGGCAACGCATGCACTGGCCACCTGGTAATAATCATACAAGACCACAAATAATTATCTTACACATTCTAAGCCCACTTTCCAACATTTTTTAAAATATATATAATGTATAGCAAATACTATTATCTTTATCTAAGATCAAGAGGCTCAGAGTTACAGTAATGAGTTAAGGCCTGTAAATGTCTGTGGGTTAGCCTACCTGTTGATGACATGTGGGGAACAGTCAGGGGTTCGACCCATACACTCCAGAGTAGCACAGTAAGAGCCAAGGTTAGGCTTCAGACCAGCCTCTTCTACCAGAATGAACATACGGCCAATCTGGTTTAAAGAGCCCTGGAATACAACAAGGAGAGACACACTCAGGATAATTCTCTATCTTATATTCCACATGGGGAGGCCCTGCATAATTTCTAAACAAGTCTCTAAAATACCACAGAATTGCTGCTCTACATGCCATAGAAATACAAGACTAGGCTGCACTTACCTTCTTGGCCCAAACCCTCATCATGATGTTGTAGAGTCCTATGTTGAGCAGGTTGCGTCGGCTGACCATACGGTGGTGGCTGAGCAGAAAGTGGTGGGCTCTGTCGATGTCCCCACAGAACACACAGGCCTCCAGGTAGCAGCGCACACTGCGCTGGACATCGCCGTACACCCTGGCCTCGCTGTTATCCTGCACGAGCTCAGGGCTGGCCGACACAGCCCACTGGCTCAGCTTCCTCTCCAGCTCCTCCACCTCTGCCAGCTCCCGGGCCTTGGCCTCAGCCTTCCTCTCCAGCTCAGCCAGCTCCTCTGACCTGTTCCTAGCCTCCGACAACTCAGGAGCCATCTCCTTCAATGCTTTCCCCTTCCCTTTGGCTTTTCTAATAGGCACATTAGCAGCAGCAACTGGTGCAGCTGCCATAGTATGCTCTTGCTTTGCAGCTGCCACAGTGTGCTCTTGGTTTTTCAGAGTTTTGCTCTTTTTAGCAGTTGATGCAGTCTTTATTCCTGCTTTTGTCGATATGGTTTTATGTGAGGTACCTGGTAGCATCAGTTTGCCTTTGCTGCTTTTCACAGGTTTATCCTCTAGGCCTAGCTTCTGCTTCAGTTTCTTTGTTTTGGTCTTCTTCTCCTGGCTCAGTTTCTCCATCCAGCGGGATTTGGAGGCTGAGGCATCTTTGCCCCCTCCTTTACCAGTCTGTCCCCCTCCCTTACAACTAGTCTGTCCCGCCTTAGGCACCTCAGTCCTCTCCCCAGACACATTCTTGGGACTGTTCCCTGAAGAAGCCCCTGTCCCTGACTTGGAAGCTTTGACAAATTGCACCTTTGCATGTTGGACATCTACAATGACGTCAGATTGGAGTTGCTGGATCCTGGCTTTGAGCACTACAAAGAGGAAGGGGAGAGAGAAAATCAACATAAGGATGAGGTATCTCATGTATGCTAAGAATAGCATGCAAAATGTAAAGCCATAGACCATTTCCAAACCTATTAAAGCAACTAGGCCTATGAATACGCACCATCCAGCAGCTGAGATTGTTCCCATACTCGTTTTTTCCCATCTTCTTTCTTTGGGATCAGAGATGAGAAATGTCTTCGTTGTGACGTCCATGGTGGCTCTGCAAGTAGTAGGTGTTGTGAGCTTTTCTTTTACAAAAACTGACACACTGAATGCACTGTGACTATAGTTGTGTTTTTCAAAAACAATCCTGGGACATTCGCAGATCATATGCCGATTCGTGTTGAGGTTTAGAAATAAAAATGGACAAATATTGCATTGACGTTTTTGACAGGCAACGACCTGCAAGTTCATAATATGGAAGTTCCTAATATAGTTACGTAAACTGTAAATACAGTCATTTAGCTCATCTCTGCGTTTACAAAAGTGGTTTTAAAATCTCGACAGGATGAGAATTGAGCATGGGTATGTAATAGCTGGTCAACTACAGCTGGTAAATCAATTTATATATTATAATACTAGTAGATATTTTTCGAGAGATACCAAATATTGCAAGGATATTATAACTAGTCATGCGAGTTCCAGCACAGCACCGTCTCGTGCACCCGTCCCCTTGGCTTGACATACAGTAAGTAGCTAGACAGCGAGGGACAAAACATAACGTTACCTGAAATGTGCCTTTCAATGTTATTCCGGATTGTAAGGCAATGGTCAGCATATGGCACACGACGAACACTTCTTTCCAACAGTATGCGACCACTCAGACACTTTGGAAAGGTACAGAGTCTCAAAAGTGACATGTTGACATAATAACCGCATTACTTTTCCCCACACTAGGCTGCCATTTTGAATTACACCAGCTAATCGAAGACAATGGATCTGAGTACAGGCATGGATAGAAGACCACCGATAAATCGAGCAGTGTTTGTTTTGAATGAAGTTATGTTTTTTTCTGCAATGGAGTGTAGAATATTTCCAATTAAACAAATTAACAAGGAATCATAAATATGCAATTTGTGAAATTTATGCGCAAAGTCGATTTTGTTTTACCTTTATTCTCAGTTGATAATAACTTTTATGTTTGTTCAAATTGAAGTTTTATTGTATTATTCAGGAATATCTTATAAATTATAGAAATATAGACCTCTGAAATAAATAAAGGACAATGAGTTTCAAGCCTGTGTATGACCTATATCACCTCTAGGTGGCAGCCTCACCATAAAATAAGTAGAAAAAGGTCAAACTAGGGGTTATACATAAGTGGTCTTGCGGGTACTATAATGTGTTGGTTTGAGTGAAAAATTGCCACATCACAACCTTTTGGATGGCTTCCAAATACCCCTGATTAACTTTTGAAACACATTTGAACTGCCAATCCACGTTGTCAATGTGTAATTACAATATAACACCATGTTTGAAAATAATCACATTAGTTCTGCTTGTTAATTGGTTTGGATAACCTACTGGTGCGATGCGTACAGCCCCTCTGTTCACTACAATATCATACTCAGCATACCCTTTGGAACATATTGCTTCTGCAATACAATACAATGAGATTCACTTACACGCTGCATCAAAATTGTATATTTTTTCATAGGCCCTTTTCATTGGATCCTTAATAAATTCTACATCGTTCTAATAGCATGTATGCCGTTTGACCTAACAAGTGTCAGATTCCTCTTGTCACCCGTAAAGCATTCCTAAAGACTTGTGCAGCCTTTTGTGTGAGGCGCTTGAAGTTAACATAAGTACTACTTGAGAGGCCAGGGTGGGAAATGAGGTCCAGGCAGTACATCTTTTCTCAATGGAGGTGGTGGTTGGGATCACAGTCACAGCGGTTGGTGTCTGCTGCTGAGATGTAGGTGAGGATCAGGAGGTGTTTCTTGTTACGGTTCACGAGCAGGGCCCCTCGACATGCTCGTTTGATGTGGTTGGCCTCTGTCGGCGGCTGGCTCTTTACGCTGGTGTGACAGTCATTGCCGGGTGAGTGACTGTCAATGCTTGGGCCAACAAAAGGCGAGAAGACAGCCATTCATGGCCCTGATAATAGCCAGGCCAGGACAAGGCTGCCATTCTCACACACTTTGATCATCTGGATTCTTTGCACACCTCTGTAGGGGCTCGCTATTTGTTTTACAGATGGACGCTGTTTTGGAAGTTCACTTGGCCAGGGAAACTTGATGGAGATGCTTTGTGAAATGCTTGTGTTGGTAAATGCATTTGGCATGTGTGCCTCTCAGATGGAAGAAATGACATTCCTGTGGAAAAAAAGTTTTTCGAGATGGCTGCTTTAGGCTGTCCAACTGACTTCCTAGAGGAGTCGTTCTTGGACATGTCAAATATTAGTCATAATGTTGGTCAAAATGGTCAAGAAAACATATTTTGGAAAGGATTATGTGTGTACTGGACAGTATATGTATAATACACTCAGTGGCTTACTGCAGTTTCTGAGCAAGCCCCCCCACCCAAAAGTGTAAATATATATTTTTTGTTTTGGTGGATTTTTTGGGTGGGAAACAGCTAATTTCAGACAATTCTACAAATTTTATCATGGGGCAAAGAGAAAAAATTGCAGTTTTATAGCTAATTTCATGCTATTCTACACAATTTGCAATGAAGCTGAGAGAATTTAGCATTTTTAAAGCTTTTTTCCTGCTGTTCTACACATGTTGCCATGAGGCTGTGTGAAGATTTTGCAGTTTTACAGCTAATTTCCTGTAATTCTAAATGTTCTGTCATGGTTTATGACGTGTTCATATGCTATCTGGGGAGGGGGCAGACCTCCAGGGTGCATTCAACCCAAGCCCACCTCCGCCTTGCAGGGGGTGCAGGGGTGTGTGGTATGCCAGTGAGTACAGTATATGCATAGCCATTTATAGGAAATATGTTTTCATTGGTCACATTACGCAAGTATTCATCTTCTCTTCAGAATATTGCCATAAATAACATTTTTAATTACAATACTTTCTTTTGTTCGTTTACCAAACAGATTGAGCAAATATTTGAAGTATGAGTGTCAACAGTGGATTAATACTAACATCTTGACCATTCTGACTCGCACCACTCTCACAGGGTTTCCCACACAAAGAGGCAAGGCACATTAAGATGGTTTGAATTAGTGAGTCATCTAGGAAAATATTGTAAAGATTATTTATGCTGGTATTTACAAGTGCTACTTAATGGAATAATGGCTGAGACTACAGAGGTGCATGTAACAGTTTGCCTTTGTGATGCTTAGTTATTCCCATCACTGTACTTAATGCTAGACTCAAAGTACCCTTTTGGTTCTTGTCCAAACCCTCTGAGGGTTTTTAAATGCTGAGCCAGCAGAGGTCATTACAGTAACTACGTCTACATACCGCTATCTATGTGTCTCACTTTATCAGTGTTCTGATTATCTGCTTTGGTATCACTGATGTGCAAAATCACAGCTACTTAATCACACCTGTCATGTCTCTATCGCCCTGAGATCTGCTCCCACCATCCTAGGAAGATAAGGATGGCTTCTGGGTCTCTCAGAACAGTTCAGTCCATCAGATAGGTGCCCCATTTATTACCAGGCCACCAACAATAGACAATAGTCACGAAGCAGGATATGCAAATGAGCCATGCTCTGATTAGGCCAGGGCACAGTGATGGTGGTTGTTTGGTCAGTTCCTGAATGAGGCCCGGATGTTTACTCAGTCACCCACAGTGTGTGGCACAGAGATATCAAGAACACGTGCATTGGTCCTGTCAGGAAGTCGACAAGTGAAGACAGATGAATTTGCATAATCACAGAGGTTATTTTGTTGTAATAATTGAATGGCAGTGTGTTATACAGTGCATTCGGAAAGTATTCATACCCCTTCACTTTTTTCACATTTTCTTACATTACAGCCTTATTTTAAAATTGATTAAATACAATTTAGTTTTTATCTCATCAGTCTACACACAATACCCTATGCACATGCTGGGAAATGGGGCAGCAGGTAGTGTTAGAGGTAGTGGTAGTGTTAGAGGTAGTGGTTAAAGCGTTGGGACAGTAACCGAAAGGTTACTAGATCGAATCCCCGAGCTGACAAGTTAAAAATCTGTCGTTTGGCCCCTGAACAAGGCAGTTAACCCACTGTTCCTAGGCCGTCATTGTAAATAAGAATTTGTTCTTAACTGACTTGCCTAGTTAAATAAAGGTTATATAAAATAAAACATTATATAAAAAAATAGGGTACAATGACAAACATTGTTTGTCAGCTCAAAGACAATCCAGGTGTAAGGGCCGGGGCCTTCACACCCAGTTAGGTAGAGACAAACAGGGCAGCGTTCAACATGATATCTCTGTCCAACTGGCGTCAATTATAGACGTGACGATAGTATACAGTGCATTTGGAAAGTATTCAGACCCCTTCCCTTTCCACATTTTGTTACATTACAGCCTTATTCTAAAATGTATCAAATCCTCAATCTACACACAATACCCCATTATGACAAAGCGAAAACATTTTTGCAAATTTATAAAAAATATAACAGAAATACCTTATTTGCTATGAGACTCGAAATTGAGCTCAGGTGCATCCTGTTTTCATTGATCATCCTTGAGATGGTTCAACAACTTGATTGGAGTCCACCTGTGGTAAATTCAATTGATTGAACATGATTTGGAAAGGCACACACCTGTCTGTATAAGGTCCCACAGTTGACAGTGCATGTCAGAGCAAACACCAAGCCATGAGGTCAAAGGAATTGTCCATAGAGCTCCGTGACAGGATTGTGTCGAGGCAGAGATCTAGGGAAGGCTACCAAAAACTTTTTGTGGCATTGAAGGTCCCCAAGAACACAGTGGCCTCCATCATTCTGAAATGGAAGAAGTTTGGAACCACCAAGACTCTTCCTAGAGCTGTCCGCCTGGCCAAACTGAGCAATCGGGGGTGAAGGGCCTTGGTCAGGGAGGTGACCAAGAACCCGATGGTCCCTCTGTCAGAGCTCCAAACTTCTTCTGTGGAGATGGGAGAACCTTTGAGAAGGACAACCATCTCTGCAGCACTCCACCAATCTAGCATTCACGGTAGAGTGGCCAGATGGAAGCAACTCCTCAGTAAAAGGCACATGACAGCCCGCTTGGAGTTTGCCAAAAGGCTTCCTAAAGGACTCTCAGACCATGAGAAACAAGATTGTCTGGTCTGATGAAACCAAGATTGAACTCTTTGGCCTGAATGCCAAGGGTCACGTCTGGAGGAAACCAGGCATCGCTCATCACCTGGCCAATCCCATCCCTACGGTGAAGCATGATGGTGGCAGCATCATGCTGTAGGGATGTTTTTCAGCGGCAGGGACTGGGAGACTAGTCAGAATTGAGGGAAAGATGAATGGAGCAAAGTACAGACAAATCCTTGATGAAAACCTGCTCCAGAGCGCTCAGGACCTCAGACTGGAGGCGAAGGACAACGACCCTAGGCACACAGCCAAGACAACGCAGGAGTAGCTTCGGGACAAGTCTCTGAATGTCCTTGAGTGGCCCAGATAGAGCCCGGACTTGAACTTGATCAAACATCTCTGGAGAGACCTGAAAATAGCTGTGCAGCGATGCTTCCCATCCAACCTGATAGAGCACGAGAGGATCTGCAGAGAAGAATGAGAGAAACTTCCCAAATACAGGTGTGCCAAGCTTGTAGCGTCATACCCAAGAAGACTCAAGGCTGTAATAGCTCCCAAAGGTGCTTCAACAAAGTACTGAGTAAAGGGTCTGAATACTTACGTAAATATGATATTTCAGTTTTTTTTATTTGATAAATTTGCAAACATTTCTAAAAACATGTTTTTGCTTTGTCATTATGGGGTATTGTGTGTAGATTGATGAGGGGGGAAAAACTACGTAATCCATTTTAGAATAAGGCTGTAACGTAAAAGAATGTGGAAAAAGTGAAGGGGTCTGAATACTTTCCGAATACACTGTATTTACACATTAAGTCCCTTGCAAATTTTGTAAATGTGAAGACATTTGTATACTCATAATAGAAATCTGCCTTTTAATATTTGGATAAGAGATAAAAGAGCAGAATTATTCTATCACATGCTTAAAAAGTGAGAGGTCAGGGGTGAGCAACTGAAAGAATCTACAAGCCATCAGACTGCTGAACACTTGAACTGGACTGACCACCTGCTCTGATTCTCTGCTCCTCACTCACGCACACACACACCCACACAGACATACACACATCTACACACACATATATATTCATGCTACAAACACATCATAACTGCTGCTAACATACTCTTATTATGATTGCTAAATACTGCACAATTTAAACACTTGCCCCCCCAATCCCCTTTTCCCCAAAACACGTGTAAATATTGGACTATAAACTATTTTACTGTGCCATTTACATTATGTTCATAGTCTTATCTTTTCTTATTTCTTATCGTTGTTGGAACCTGCCAGTTAGCATTTAGTTGTATGGTGCATACCATGTGTATCCCGTACATACAACTACTGTAATAAAACTTGAAACTTGAAGATCAGCAAAAGCAGTATAGAGGGAAAGCCTCAGAGGGAGCGAGAGGGAGAGAGAGTTAGAGAGGGGGAGAGGAAGGGAGAGAGAGTTAGAGAGAGGGAGAGGAAGGGAGAGAGAGAGTGAGAGAGAGTGGGAGAGAGAGAGAGATTAAGTCCAGAAACGGAGTGAGTCAGTGGAGTTAGCAAAAGAGAGAAAACAATTAATAATAGGAGCTATTACTGAGGGATCGTCAGTGCTAAGAGGGAGGTCGAGTTTCAAGCCCTTTTGAAGACTTTGATGGTGCAAAACAGGCCTCATTACCGAGATATTATCTCCATTCATACACTTACAGAGCCGCTTGGATCCCTGCTGGGAAAGATTAGGTTCCTTCGCTTGTGAACATCCTCCTCTGGTGCCCGGGCTGCAGAGCTTTCTAAGCTCATGGCGCACCCTGGCTGGGAGACGCGACGTGGGAGCCGACTGAAAGCCTTATGCAGGAGAGAGGGGAGGGCTCAAACTCCCAACAAGCAAGCCCTTTCTCATTTGGAGAGAGAGCTGCGTCACACCAGAGGGCCCCCCACCGGCTAGTTTAGCATACGCCTTAGGATAGGGAACCAATGGGCTTTGGGCCTTGTTTCTTACTGATCATCACATTGACTAAAAGTCTTGAATGGACTTGGATTCTGTCATATAGGCCTACTGTATTTAATGCTATACTGTAAGTATAAAGTCTCTCTAACTTTAAGCATCAGCTGTCAGAGCAGCTTACCGATCACTGTACCTGTACACAGCCCATCTGTAAATAGCACACCCAACTACCACATCCCCATATTGTTATTTCTTTTTTTTCCCTCTTTTGCACCCCAATATCTCTACTTGCACATCATCATCTGCACATCTATCACTCCAGTGTTAATGCTAAATTGTAATTATTTCGCCTCTATGTCTATTTATTGCCTTACCTCCCTAATCTTACTAAATTTACACACACTGTACATAGATTTTTCTATTGTGTTATTGACTGTATGTTTGTTTATCCCTTGTGTAACTCTGTGTTGTTGTTTTTGTCGCACTGCTTTGCTTTATCTTGGCCAGGTCGCAGTTGTAAATGAGAACTTGTTCTCAACTGGCCTACCTGGTTAAATAAAGGTGAAATGAATAAAAATAAATATTATAGTATGTTTTGAACTGGTTACTGAGAATAAGGTGCACACCATGATAAATATACAAGAATGTGGTTAAATATAAAAAATAATTGAACAATGCGACATTATTCGAAGCACCATATCCACCGGGAAATATCCATACAACTCATTTTGGGTCATTCATATTCTACCTCTACAATAATATGTCTAACTTCAATTACTAAGGATACTGTATAGGGCTATAGTCAAGCCACAGACAGCAATGCATGAGCTTGTGTCTAGCTTTGCACTGACGTTTGGATCCAGGACACCACAAAGCAATCTACTGCCACATCTGACATTCAGATGAGGGCAGAAACTTTGTTCTTTGACCTCCGGGGAAGACTGACTTTTAAATAAGAAGTTATACAGTACATAGCATGATTGTATGATTTTAATTATGGCCAATTTTCAGAGAGGATGGGCAACTGGAGCTTCCTGGGGGGGGGGTATGTGAGGCCAGAGGGGCACCAGATTGGTGCAGGCCACATGAAAGAGTTCCCTCTCCATGAAGTGAAAATAGGGATGACCAAGCCGCTGGCATATGAATGAAGTGGAAATAGAAGAGTTATCATAGAAATCAGCTTGAAGAGTCATTCAACTCAAATAGAATCCCAAAGAAACACCCTAAAGAAAACCCCCTTGACCCAGTTATTTGAGCTATCTTTTTATAATGGTATGTAGACCTACACGCCCCACAGCATGATGTAAAGTCTATCAGCCACATGTGAATGTAGATGTATAATCTTTACTGATTACAATTAGATTTGCATATTTGTAATTAACTTCACACATTGTTGAGCAGTCATAAGCAAAGCCAGCTGTGATAGAAGGTCTTCTAGCACTTCAGAGGACATTGAAGAATATTGTTTTCCATTACAGCGCTGATAGAGAGAGCTGGAGCACCCTATAACAATTACACAGGCAAGCCTGCGAACACTCAGCTGTCCTGAGAACTATTTACATTTTTTTGAAGATTGGGAAACAGTTTTATACAATGCTAACAAAAAACATATCCCCTATGTGTGCTGTGCTCTCCCGGCCCAGGCTCCTCCAGCCTGGCAACAGCACAGGCAGGCAGCGACAAACGGGCGGAAGAGGGGGAAGAAAGGACAGTCTGTAGGAAATAAGGAATAAACCTACTGGAAATCAAGAGACACTGCGGCGTGGTTTAATTGGGGGGAACATTTTTTATTTTTACTAGGGCCTATGAAGATAAATAGAGAGAAAAGCTTTGATGAGGAGGTCCACTGTATCTAATGGCCAGAACAAGCAGGTAGACAGGAATGGCTGCCGGGGGTTGGGGGGTTGGGGCTGGGGAGGAGAGAGAGGGCGGCTGGCTTCTGTCTCACAGGTCTTTTATGATGGGAGAGGGGGGAGAGAGAGGAGATATAAGGACAGCCAACTACTGGTAGCAGTTAACAAGCTAAAGAGTGTGAAGTGACTGTCGCCCTCTCTGTGCACGCACCCCTCAAACACACTTCCACCCCTGGACACCGTGGTCGCCCCGGGGTGGTACACATCATTGAAACCGGGAAGTAAGTGCCGCACTAACTGGACAGACTCACTTTAAAACATGTGCTGTGGAGTGCTGCAGATTGTCTCATAGTGAATGCTCCTAGCACCCTCGGCTGGCGGAAACAGATGATATCAAATATTTAATTTTGTTTCACTTTGGTGTAAAAAGAAAAGGTCAACACATGGCCTACAGTACAGTTACAGTTTTGTCATCATTTCATTATTAATGATTGCATATTACAGTGAACTTGAGACACTCTTCAAATACCATCAGGAGTAAATTTAAGGAGTGAGGACAGGACAGTTTATGGACAGTTTTGACAAATATTTAATGTAATGCACTAGGATGTCTTTCATCTCTCTGAACCCAATGACTCAGTCCTGATTCACAGACAGAAAGACAGAATGTGAAGTAGTAAAACACGTGTTCACCATTACCACCCTGGTCTCACAAATCAAAGGTGAACATCAGACATCGCCTCATAGAAACATTAACACAGGTGATCAGAAAGACTTCACTGGAACAGCTCTACCAACACTCCACTCTGCCGTTGTTTCCGACATACTGATGCAAAACAGGAGCGAAAACTAAAGCCCTTTTTTAATCTGTCCCATGTGTCTACAAACAGTCCAGTCTCAGGTGTCACAAAATTCCACCTCCCATGTCACTTTACTGGAGTTACTTTCTTACTGATGATTTGACCTGGGAGAATTCCTCATCATCTTCAAGAGCAGGGACAACAAAGGTGTTTGACTTAAAACACTTTCCAGTTGACACTTTCCATGAAGCAAGAAAACCTACAGTTAGACGGCTTAATGACTCTAATGGCTTTCTAGGAACCACGATTAGGAGAACAATTCTACATAAAAAAATTATAAAAGAGAGATGGTGCAAAGCCTCTCTCGTTTATTTCAAATAGTTATCAATGATTGTGGCCACACCCCTCTCCTTTCAACCCCCCCAGATGCAAGCCCTGCCCAGGATAAAATGCAGGACAAGCCCAAGCCTCCCATTCCACACAGGAGAAGGGACTGGCTGCACAGGAGAGAGTGAGGACATTCATTTACTGCTTCATTGCGTTATACAGGCAGACAGACAGACCTGACGCACACTCACTGACTGCCTCTCTCGCTCACTCACTAGCTGCTGCCTCTGTCTCTCCCTCTCCCTCTCCCTCATACACACCCTGTCTCTCTCCCTCTCTCTCCCTCTACCTCTCTCACTCACATATACACACACACACACACACACACACACACACACACACACACACACACACACACACACACACACACACACACACACACACACACACACACTCTCTTTCTGTGACTCTCTCTCCCTATCACACTCTCACACACACTTACACATGCACACATTCACTCTCTCTCCTCATTCAACTCATTTTCAGCCACGGGTCAGCAGCACAGACAAGCACCTTATTCCAGTCCAGCTGGAGAGAGGAGCATCGCAAGGTGTACACATCGCAAGACAGGACACTGACTGACTCTGCAGCCATAAAAGAAGGACGCAAGCCAAGGAACAGAACAAGCTTTCGGGGAACAAGGAAACAACAGAAAAGAACAGATTACTTTTGGCGATGGATTTACAAAGTTAATTGTTTTCAGGTGAATAGAAGCTGAAAGAGAAAGAAGAGGAGATCATCATCAGACACACAAATTAAGAAACAAACTCATCTGGGAAAGAGGACTGGTTGGAAGCCCATCTTCCTCTCTGCTCTGCTGATTGGAAGCCCATGTTCCTCTCTGCTCTGCTGTTTGGAAGCCCAGGTTCCTCTTTGCTCTGATCCTCAGTGACAGGGTCTGCTGCCCCCTCGATCATCACCCCTTCCAACCCTCCGAGAGAGACCACTCACCTGGACCACACAGCCCGGGTCTCCAGCCAGCCAGCATGCATACTGCCTGTGCAATGTGCACCTTGGGAGTCTGACCCACCATGTGCAGATGGATGCCACCCGTCGCTAGTCTCCGTCCTGACCTCGCTGCCATTGGCACTGCCCACGCTGGGCTTCCGCCCCTGCCCAGTGCTGCATCCCTTCGCCTGGTGTTCCTCACCCTGCTCCTGGTGGCTGGCACAGCTCTGGGGGGCTGCCCGCCCGGGGTAGGGCATGAACCCCTCCAAGTACTGGCGAGAGGCATCAACTGCTCATGGACACTGGAGCGGCACACACGCAGTTACAATCACCTAGAGGGCGACGTCCGACTACGGCGGCTCTACTCCGCCAACAAGTTCTTTCTCTGTATCGACAAAACAGGCAAGGTGGACGGCACCAGACGGAAAAACTATGCTGAAAGTGAGTAAGCTGGCACTATCTCCCCTTTCTATCTTTCATATGTGACTGAGAAGGGGTGGGATGCCTATTGTCTTTTATGGTGGTGTAAACTCTCTTATCTTGCTACTTTTATAGCGGTTCATAGGAGTTTCACTGGTTTGTATCAGCCTTTTGCGCCTATTTGTGCCATGTTTGGAGCGGGAGACGTTGCTAGGTAAACTGGGAATTCCACAGTGTGGATTAAGCCACCTCATGGGAAACCCGGCACTGTGTTTACAGCAAGGCAGACTTGAGGAAAGACATTGTGCATCAGTTGGTCGTGCAAACTGGGCTTGGGAAAAAAGCTTCAATTTCACAGGGGATTAACATGTCAAAACTGTGTTGAAAGTCCTCCAGTTGCAAGGGGCAGATGTACCCACAAACCATTCCTATCACAGTTTACATGGCCACAGCAATTTTCCATTTCTCACAGTTTTCTCACCAAGTTTGTTTAGTGCTCGTTAAGGGGATAGTCAGGATAATTTGAAGCCTTTGTGATTGAAACGGTTAAGTACAGACCCAGAATCAACCGCGAACACAGATCATGTGTGTGTGAAAACCTCATGTCAGACCAGAGAGCTGGCTTCACATCCATGTACAGCAGGTGCATTGGACTCGCCAGCAGTGTATCATTTATTGTAGACAGTCAGAGAATTTCCACATACCCATGCAACGTGCTAAATCTCCTAATACATACCTACAGTATCATCAAGGATCTTCCAAAAATGCCTTAAACAGACCTCTCATCACCTGCTACCATCTCATCTCAGTATGTTCAGTTGTCCTAGTTTTTCCAGATTGAACAGCACTGTATCTGATGTTAGTAAGACACTTGAGAGGAGGGAAGTGCACTGGGCATAGGTGTCACTCACTCCACGATCTCAATGGTGTCTTTCCGACCTTTGACCAGGTCAGACGAGTTGTCTCTGGTCATGAACTGACTTCCCAGAGGCCACTGGACAGCCTTGAGATGTTTACACCTTTCACGGTTATATTTATCCATTTAGTTGTTAATGCCTTTTTACGCCAGTGGGTGAGTCAGGTTTTTTCCATGCTACCGAGGTAACAGCAGGGACTGCCCAGTCAGTCTGCCACTGTGTACAGCCTTATAACAGTCGAGTGACATTTGTTAACATTTGTTAACTAGACTACTCATCTGGCAGACAGTTTTATACCTCACACACACGCCAACATAATTTCACATTGACTTGAATTATCACAATTCAAAATTGGTCCGGTGTTCGTTTCCCTCAAATGGGGATTCAAATGTTTATAATGGTGGTTTAGATGTCAGATATAATCATAAAATGTTACTCTCTATGTTTGACACATTAAAGGGAGGCTGAACTTCCTGATTTGGTCTCGTTTGGGTCATTAAGAATTGTTAGCGGCCCTGACTCAATTCAAATGTGAGTTGGTTTTGGCGTGTGGTTTGATGTGGGTGTCTCATGTGTGTGTTCACAAGTGGAAAGAGTTAGCCAAATCTTCTGGCAATTAGCTTCAGCTGGCTGGTGTGCGACAGTGGGCAAAGTTGGTTTGACTTTAGATAGCCTATCTTCGGGCTAGTTTGGGACCGTCAATAAATTACACAATGTAAATAAGACAATATTTTCATTTTGCACACCTTTTAGTTTTCTCATTAAATGTTTTCAATATTTGTATGCAAATTTCTACAATTTAAATTTGGTTTGAGCTTTTTAAGTTATAGAAATTTGGAGCAAGTGGAATTTTAACATATTATCCAATGTATATTTTGTAATTTACTGATGCTCCCTAACTAGCCCATTAGGGATATCTAAAGTTAACACAAATTTACCACAGGGTTTACGATCGGGTTTACGTGCAGCTGCACGCCAAATTGATGATTACTTGTGTGCTGCCAGTTGTGGGCATGTGGGCAGGGTTGAAACAAACCAAACCTTAATTTACGTGGTGATGCGGTCATGACTACAAAACTCAGTTTTGCTCTTTTAAGGCCCAGTGAAGTCAAAAACATGATTTACCTGTGTTTTCTATATATTTCCACACTATGAGGTTCGAATAATACTGTGAAATTGTGAAAATGATGATAATGATATTTTAGTGTGAGAGCTGTTTGAAATGTCAGCCTGTTTTGGTGGGATGGAGTTTTGGCCTTTCATGGTGACATCAACATGCAGTAAATTAGTTAATAGACCAATAAGAGTTCCAAACCTCTCTGCCAATCAATCAAATCAAATTGTATTCACCACATACTACGTAAACAACAGGTGTGGACTAACAGTGAAATGCTTACAATAAGATCTAATTTTCAGTTTTCCCCTCCCCACTCAGACCACTCCCAGAAAGTCCTAGCAAAATTCTTGCTTGAGCAATTGGCCTTTGCGAAGAAGCCATTTTAATTTATTTTTTACCAATTTAATTGAAAACAATCACAGTAAGGTACTTAATTGTTAACCAGAAATGATTTGATACTGAGATAAAAACGTCTGCATTGGACCTTTAAATTCATTGGCGCAGCAGTGGAAATGTTGAATTGGCATGGCAATGGAACTGTAGCTAGCTGAAACTTTTTCATGCTCCCTTAGAAAGCAGCAAACGTGATGCATCTGGATTGGGAGATTTGTGGCTTTCCATGATCTTGTCAGAAGTGGTCAATTGGTTGTACAGAGTGGTTCCCCATGAAAATGTGCTGCCCCCAAATGCAATGCTCTCCTGCCCTGGAAAGAAAGATTCTCTATGAACACTACAGCACAGTGAGGGTTTGTACCTGCCTGTACACATACAGCAGCACCCTGCCAAACCAGTGGTCATTCAGGCTTTGCCTTGAAATGAGTTAAAGGGACCTTGTGGTCGTGATGTGGTCATACCTCACAATGAGACAATCTGGTTCGGTCTATTCTGAGGTCTAGTTTGGGTTCTGTGTTACCACAAGCCATTGCGCAAAAGGCTTTTTCAATTAGACTTAAAACCTATTTACCTAGAGAATTCCTTGATACTGATACGGTCACTGTGCTATAGATTGGAGAGGGACGACTGGGAGGAAGCTCTGCATTTGTAATGAGCTTCCATTGACACAGATACAAGAGTGCAGCCGCAGTACAACTGTCCCGGTGAAAAGAGAGCACATTATCTTTAAGTGGCTTGGCTGGCAGAGTAGATTCTTGTGTTGAGTTGACTAGATTTTCTCAAGTGTCTAATACAACATGAAGAAAGCAGAAATTACTTTATTATCCAAACATAAATCTCACATTCTGTGAGAACATCACACATGAGCACACTCACACGTGCAAATGCAAGTGCATGCACACACGCAAGCACGCACACACAAACTTACACATTCACACCACTCACCCACAGCAGACTCCTTGCTCCTTCCCACACGTATTAATGTTGCTGGTGTGAGTGGGGAAGCACAGCTCAGCAGAGCCCTGAATACTGTCCAGTGCGAGGTCACTCCTTGTCCTCTGTGTTGCCCTTACGGTCTGTCAACATGGCTACATTGCCCCGACAGCCCTGCTACGCCCTCGCCCCACTCAGTTTTTCCAGCCCATGCTTCCAACCTCTCAGGTGCAGAAACAGTCGGAATTAGTCAACACTCTGCTAATTGAGGTCGGAAAATATTGTATTAATCCCAGTGGACAAGAGTATGGAACAGCTGAGGGAAGAGGCTGGGACTAAGAGAGACGGAAGGGACTGAGACAGAGAGATGGAAGGGACTGAGATAGAGAGATGGAAGGGACTGAGACAGAGAGATGGAAGGGACTGAGACAGAGAGATGGAAGGGACTGAGACAGAGAGATGGAAGGGACTGAGACAGAGAGATGGAAGGGACTGAGACAGAGAGATGGAAGGGACTGAGACAGAGAGATGGAAGTGACTGAGACAGAGAGAGGGAAGGGACTGAGACAGAGAGATGGAAGGGACTGAGACAGAGAGATGGAAGGGACTGAGACAGAGAGATGGAAGGTGGGGTTGAAGAGAGCAGGTAGCAGTCTGAGAGCAAAAGGTGAGCGAAGGAGTGATAGTCCAAAATCGAAACGGTTGGGATATCTGAATTAATTCAACTGTGTATGAAACCCAGATAGATGCTGATTCGTGTTCTCATATTAGTGTTAAGATACAATATGACACCACCCCCTCTACAGTGATGTTCTTAGAGTTCAGTGGAATATTATACTGAATGACTAAATTATCTGTGGTATATTGAAATGTAACACTTCTTGTACTGGTCTGGACACGATTTGTGGCCAAATATCAATTGCATAATTTTGCAAATCCACTCCAAGGTGCAGTTCAGTCTGAAAAAGCATCCTGTTCTGTCCTGCTGATTTTGAACACACAGGTCAGATATCAATTCCTGAAACGTGTTATTGTTGCAGCCAGACCTAATCCCCACAGCTCTTTTAAGTATCAAATCACCTAAATACCCATCAGCCATGATAAAGTGCCTGGCAAACCAATGGCAGATAGCTTGCAAAAACCACACTGGCTAAGTAGGCCTTCATTTGTGTGTCACCAAGGGGCTAAAAATAGCTTGTTGAAATAATAATGAGAGAAGAGTTTTTTCTTTTTGACTGATTGGTGTTCAACATGTTTTTCTTTTTAGCCAATGGTGGAGGTACAATGATCGAAGGGAAAAACAAATCAATGTGTTTACAAAAGCTCTGAAAGTCGGCACGCATCATAACTTACAAATTAAGCAGAGCACAACAGCTGTTGAGGTCAGACCCACCTCCACATGATAAACCCCAACAGCCAATCACTGAGTAGGGAGACCAATAAAATCACAACACAATGTTTGATGTCCCTCAGCCAGCCTTAGTTAAGTTCAAAATACATATTGGATCATTATGCTTGGCCAACCTCGTTTTCATACTTTTTCCTTTTTTCTCATGTCAGGTCAGTATGAAATATAGTTGGCAGGCGTGCCAATGTATGAGCCATGTTCACATCTCACTTGAAAAGGACACACTGTTGAAATGAAGGGTGTGTGTGGCTAAGGGCATCAAACAGTTGAGCAGCCTCCAGGCTATGACACCGCGTTTAACCTGAGGAAATAAGGTAATGTGACAAGTATAATCAGAGAAGTCACATTAAAATATGGCTGCTTCGCTATGTGTCAGTTTGCTGTTTTACCGTTCTTCATCTGTGCAGTTTACACTGGGAGGAGGTGTGTCCTGTTAACCACATTTCCCTTAAGCTTAGCTTTGCAACATCTTGCTGTTTGATGTGCGACTTTCCTTTGCAATGAGTTCATGAGTATTTGACTTGGACTGGGCCCATAGGAAGAAAATCTTCCACCCATCTAGAATATGTTGTGGAAAGGATTTAAACCCGTTTGAGAGAGGGGAAACTGTCACTCACTGGCAAGAGAAGGACTAGGTTGAACTTGAATTGGGTAGGATAAATTATTTTACAGGCAACTAGCTGCTTGTAAAGACCTTTCAAATTGGCCTCAGCAATGTCCACATTATGATATTTATTGTTTAGTCTCTAAAATACGAGTTTATTTCTGTTTATTGTAGCTAGAACTTGGTAACAGATAGTTTTAAGCGTTCCCTATTACAGTGTAATTACAAGTGTGATTACACTGTAACCAGTATTGTAGTTAATTGTAATGACTCTGTAATAGCAACATGTAACTGGCGGTAAATGCAGTCTGTAATTACAGAGGTGTAACAACAAATGCTCGTTACCATGCTTGATACAAATGAGCAAGTTTCCACCATTTGTTTTGTTTCTTCTCAGCTGCATTCGATTCAGTGCCAACTGTCACAAAATGTTAATCTCTCGTGAAACAGAAGCCCTAGGTGTCCAAGGTTAGAAAGGTTGGAGGCTCAATAGGCTCTATTTACCTACCCATGAATACGCACTGTTCAAATTCTCCACTCAATGTTGTCACTAGCAGTTGCCCCCCAAAAGAGTATAATCTGGGTGAATTTGGTTGAGTTTACAAAAACAGATCAGATATAGGTCAACCTCACTGACTGGGGTCAACCATACAAATGTCATCCCAGATTGTAATTTTAAAAATGTACTTATAATGAATGTGTATGTTGCTCATTATGACAACCTGAACCTCCTTGCTGTCCAAGTGGGAGGATAAACCCACTAGTACACCACAGAGTACATGTACTATCTGAATAAGTACAATGTAATTAAACAAGATTTAGCTAGTTAAAATGAAGTGTATCTTAAGGGGTACTTTCTTGAAATTATTGTTTACCTACATAGTACGTTACCTATATACATAGTTACCCATGAGCAATTGCCATATACTTATTTACTACTCATTACCCAGTGAAAACAAACTAAATATGAGCATCTAATTTAGTCAACTCAATTGCAACATTATTTAATAAGGGTTTATATTGTTGTATTAATAATTTGATTAATTAGAATAAACAAAGATATAGGCCTACTCAATAACATAAAATAACGATTTTAATCATGGTGACTCAAATCTACAGCCTATAGTATGGTGTGTAGCCTAGCTAGCTAGGTAATTCAGAAAAAACGGGATTGTCTTTTTCCCCTTTTCAAAGGGTAGGAAGCATTAGCGTAACCACATGTAACATATGGATTTGCATTAGTATATGCATCAAAAGTCCCAAAGCAAAGCTACACCTCACTTTTCTATTTTTGGAGTTATTACATAAAACCGATCAGAATTCCAAAGAATGCCGAAGTAATGCTGAAAAATGTTATGCGGGGTGTGATGTTATATGGAGGACCCGGCAAGCCAGCCTATTCCCTATAATGTAAACTCCAACAAAAATAGTAACTATTTTTGTAGTTATAGTCCCAGCCTGTATTAGATAGAAAGTCACGGCCCCGCCCGCCTGTGGGGAAAACAACCTAGGTTACCCCATTGACTCACAGCTTTACATTTTTCAAAAACATTTTTATTGTTGTCTGCTTGTTTTAGTCAATTACAAAACTACATTTAAGAAAAGTACTAAAGATTAGTTTTAAACATTGCCTGCTCCTGAGTGTTCTCACTACTTAGGAAAACATAATATTGAAGGGATAATATAATATCTCATGTCCCTTTTCATGACGGTGCTACCAGCCATGTGAGTGAGTACTAGCTAGCTACCAACCGGAACATTAAGCTAGCCAAGACCTACAACACAAACAAACAGAGTATACAGCTACAAATAGTGAGTGGAGTTGCAAACGGACTACACTAAACAAGTTAAATGTGATACATCTCACAGACACACGTTAGCTAGCTACAAGACATAGGTATCGTTATTCCAAGACTAATATGAGTCATCAAGCCAGTCATTCCTTTTTTCTCCTTTATCGTCATTAAAATATGTATCCAGTTTTGATCCTAATGAGAGGTACTGTGTCTAGCTAGGCTAGTTATCTACTGTAGCTATAACTTTAGACGATAGTACATTTTAGGTATAGTAAACACAGATAGCTAGCTAGCTAAACATGGCTAGCTGGGCTTGTAGTGGTACTAATGGTTCCTGTCAGGCTGTAGTCTTTACAAAGCCAGGGAAAATGAGTCAATCTAGATATCCTACAATGTCCTGGCATAAAGGAACATTGTTGAGACAAGTCCAATGGCTCTTTTGAACAAAGACAACCATATCTATGCGCTGCTAGCATGATCATGCAATCAGCGAAACACAAAGGCCAGAATAATTGCTACAAAACATTATTTTTTGATCAGACAGCAGACAGCAGGCTCAATCAACCAATGACGTCATTGATTGAACTTTCCCGGGGCGAAAACAAACGACCACACCGTGACTACAACTAAGTTACTAAGTCTTTGACCACACTACGTTGTGAGTAAGAAATCATGCTACCTATCCTTTAACAGTACAAGTAACAATGGAAATTGACAACGTCTGTGTCTTCGTCTGTCACTTTTTCGTAAGCATTTTCCCATCCTGGAGTCTTTAGAGACCTTGTCGCAATCTGTGGTAGAGAAGAAGACCGTATGACAATTTAGCAAAGACACTACAATTAGCCTACTAGCCCTACCGTTCTCCAATCTATGATAACTATCATTTCTATAGACGGGTTAGCATAAAAAATGACGAGCGCACAACTATGGGGCAAAACAGATAGATTGACTTAGATTGTTGACAACATGTAAGCTATATGTCGTCTCCAATCTTTATTGAAAACATAAATACATTTGTACAACAACTACTTGTTGTCTCTCAAATACATCGTTACAGTTGAAAGAAAAGCACATTTTTGGTCCATTAAAATAACATCAAATTAACCAGAAATACAGTGTAGACGTTGTTAATGTTGTAAATGACTATTGTAGCTGGAAACGGGCAATTCTTTTATGGAATATCTACATAGGCATACAGAGGCCCATTACCAGCAACCATCACTCCTGTGTTCCAATGACACGTGGTCTACTACGGCGCCAACAGAGATGGCAGCCTCGCTTCACGTTCTCAGGAAGCTATGCAGTATTTAGTTTTTTTATGGATTACTTCTTACATTGTTACCCCGGGAAATCTTAAGTTTTATTACATACAGCCGGGAGGAATTATTGGATATAAGAGCAACGTCAACTTACCAACATTACGACCAGGAATACGACTTTCCCGAAGGGGATCCTCTGTTTGGTCCACCAACTAGGACAATAGACTGGATCTCAGCCGGCGACCCAAAACAACGGCGACGGAGGAGGTGTTCTGGTCAGGCTCCGTAGACGGGCACATCGCGCACCTCTCCCGAGTATACTACTTGCCAATGTCCAGTCTCTGGACAACAAGGTAGACGAAATCCGAGCAAGGATTGCCTTCCAGAGAGACATCAGAGACTGCAACGTTCTTTGCTTCACGGAAACATGGCTCACTCAGGACACGTTATCAGAGTCGGTACAGCCACATGGTTTCTCCACGCATCGCTCCGACAGAAACAAACATCTATCTGGTAAGAAGAAGGGCGGGGGTGTATGCCTTATGATTAACGAGACGTGGTATGATCATAACATCATACAGGAACTCAAGTCCTTTTGTTCACCTGACATAGAATTCCTTACAATCAAATGCCGACCGCATTATCTACCAAGAGAATTCTCCTCGATTATAATCACAGTCGCATATATCCCCCCTCAAGCTGACACATCGACGGCACTGAAACAAATTCATTGGACTCTATGTAAACTGGAAACCACATATCCTGAGGCTGCATTTATTGTGGCTGGGGATTTTAACAAGGCTAATCTGAAAACAAGGCTCCCTAAATTTTATCAGCATATCGAATGTGCGACCCGGGCCGGGAAAACCCTGGATCATTGTTATTCTAACTTCCGTGATGCATACAAGGCCATTCTCCGCCCTCCTTTTGCTTCGAGCATGTGGACTGGGATATGTTCCGGATAGCATCAGACAACAACATTGATGTATACGCTGATTCGGTGTGCGAGTTTATTAGCAAGTGCATCGGTGATGTTGTACCCATAGCAACTATTAAAACCTTCCCCAACCAGAAACTGTGGATTGATGGCAGCATTCGCACAAAACTGAAAGTGCGAACCACTGCTTTTAACCAGGGTAAGTGTCACGTCCTGGCCATAGAGAGCCCTCTGGGTTCTCTATGGGGTTTTGGGCCAGGACGTGACCAGGGGTGTTTAGCGTTCTTTATGTTGGTTTTGGTTTGGTTCCCAATTAGAGGCAGCTGTTAGTCGTTGCATCTAATTGGGAATCCTATTTAGTTTGTTCATTCCCCCCCTTTGTTGTGGGATATTGTATTGTCTTTTGTATGTGCAGTGTGCGCTACATTTTGAGCGTTCATTTGTTCTTTGTTATTTTTGGAAGTTTCACCATTGCATTAAAATGTGGAACTCCACTCTCGCTGCGTCTTGGTCCTCTCCTTCAAACAATCGTGACAGAATATCCCACCAAACCAGGACCAAGCAGCGTGGCCAGGAGGAGAAGGTGATCTGAACCTGGGAGGAGATAAAGGGGGGTTGGGAGACCCTGCCTTGGCGAGAGTTCCTGAGGGGTTCGCGGCCACAGCAGTCCCAGGATTATTTTTGGGGGGGGCACATGGTGCCGGCTCCACGCACCAGGCCTCCAGTGTGCCCTCTCAGCCCGGTGCATCCTGTGTTGGTTCCCTGCACTCGTCCTGAGGTGCGTGTTATCAGGCCGGTGAAACCTGTTCCGGCTCCACGCACCAGGATGTCAGTGCGCCTCCCCAGCCCAGTACGTCCAGTGCCAGCTCCCCGCACTCGCCCTGAGGTGCGTGTCGTCAGTCCAGTGGGACCTATGCCGGCTCCACGCACCAGGATGTCAGTGCGCCTCCCCAACCCAGTACGTCCAGTGCCAGCTCCCCGCACTCGCCCTGAGGTGCGTGTCGTCAGTCCAGTGGGACCTACGCCGGCTCCATGCACCAGGATGCCAGTGCGCCTCCCCAGCCCTGTGACTCCTCGCACCAGGCGTCCAGTGCGCCTCTTCAGTCCGGTGAGACCTGTGCCGGCTCCTCGCACCAGACCTGCAGTGCGCCTGCTCAGTCCGGTGAAACCTGTTCCGGCTCCACGCACCGGGCCTCCAGTGCGCCTTCTCAGCCCGGTACGGCCTGCACCGTAGCCGCCACCGACACCAAAAATGCCCACCCGAACCCTCCCCATTCACTTCTGGTTTGCGGTCGGAGTCCGCACCTTTGGGGGGGGTGTACTGTCACATCCTGGCCATAGAGAGCCCTCTGGGTTCTCTATGGGGTTTTGGGCCAGGACGTGACCAGGGGTGTTTAGCGTTATTTATGTTGGTTTTGGTTTGGTTCCCAATTAGAGGCAGCTGTTAGTCGTTGCATCTAATTGGGAATCCTATTTAGTTTCCCCCACCTGTGTTGTGGGATATTGTATTGTCTTTTGTATGTGCAGTGTGCACTACATTTTGAGTGTTCGTTTGTTCTTTGTTATTTTTGGAAGTTTCACCATTGCATTAAAATGTGGAACTCCACTCTCGCTGCGTCTTGGTCCTCTCCTTGAAACGATCGTGACAGTAAGGTGACCGGAAACATGACTGAATACAAACAGTGTAGCTATTCCCTCCGCAAGGCAATCAAACAAGCTAAGCGTCAGTATAGAGACAAAGTAGAGTCACAATTCAACGGCTCAGACACGAGAGGAATGTGGCAGGGTCTACAGTCAATCACGGACTACAAAAAGAAAACCAGCCCCGTCGCGGACCACGATGTCCTGCTCCCAGACAACTAAACAACTTCTTTGCTCGCTTTGAGGACAATACAGTGCAACCGACATGGCCGGCTACCAAAACCTGCGGGCTCACCTTCACCGCAGCCAACGTGAGTAAAACATTTAAATGTGTTAACCCTCGCAAGGCTGCCGGCCTAGATGGCATCCCTGGCCGTGTCCTCAGAGCATTCGCAGACCAGCTGGCTGGTGTGTTTACGGACATATTTAATCAATCCTTATTCCAGTCTGCTGTTCCCACATGCTTCAAGAGGGCCACCATTGTTCCTGTTCCCAAGAAAGCTAAGGTAACTGAGCTAAATGTCTATCGCCCCATAGCACTCACTTCCGTCATCATGAAGTGCTTTAAGAGACTAGTCAAGGATCATATCACCTCCATCCTACCAGACACCCTAGACCCACTCCAATTTGCTTACCGTCCCAATAGGTCCACAGACGACGCAATCGCAATCACACTGCACAATGCCCTAACCCATCGGGACAAGAGGAATACCTATGTAAGAATACTGTTCATCGACTACAGCTCAGCATTTAGCACCATAGTACCCTCCAAACTCGTTATTAAGCTCGAGACCCTAGGTCTTGATCCAGCCCTGTGCAACTGGGTCCTGGACTTCCTGACGGGACGGCCCCAGGTGGTGAGGGTAGGAAACAACATCTCCACCCCGCTGATCCTCAACACTGGGGCCCCACAAGGGTGCGTTCTCAGCCCTCTCCTGTACTCCCTGTTCACCCATGACTGTGTGGCCAAGCACGCCTCCAACTCAATCATCAAGTTTGCTGACGACACTAAAGTGGTAGGCTTGATTACCAACAACGATGAGACGGCCTACAGGGAGGAGGTGAGGGCCCTCGGAGTGTGGTGTCAGGAAAATAACCTCTCACTCAACGTCAACAAAACTAAGGAGATGATAGTGGACTTCAGGAAACAGCAGAGGGAGCACCCCCCTATCCACATCGACAGGACAGTAGTGGAGAAGGTGGAAAGTTTTAAGTTCCTCGGCGTACACATCACGGACAAACTGAAATGGTCCACCCACTCAGACAGCGTGGTGAAGAAGGCGCAACAGTCAGGAGGCTGAAGAAATTCTGCTTGTCACCAAAAACACTCACAAACTTCTACAGATGCACAATCAAGAGCATCCTGTCGGGCTGTATCACGGCCTGGTACGGCAACTTCTCCGCCCACAACCGTAAGGCTCTCCAGAGGGTAGTGAGGACTGCACAACGCATCACCGGGGGGGTAAACTACCTGCCCTCCAGGACACCTACACCACCCGATGTCACAGGAAGGCCAAAAAGATCATCAAGGACAGCAACCACCCGAGCCACTGCCTGTTCACCCCGTTATCATCCAGAAGGCGAGGTCAGTACAGGTGCATCAAAGCTGGGACTGAGAGACTGAAAAACAGCTTCTATCTCAAGGCCATCAGACTTAAAAATCCACCACTAACATTGAGTGGCTGCTGCCAACATACTGACTTAAATCTCTAGCCACTTTAAATAATAGGAATTGGATGTAACAAATGTATCACTAGCCACTTTAAACATTTTTGTATATAATGTTTACATATCCGACATTACTCATATCAAATGTATACACTGTACTCTATACCATCTACTGAATCTTGCCTATGCCGTTTGGACATCGACTCAAATCTCTAGCCACTTTAATAATTAAAAAGTGGATGTAATAAATGTATCACTAGCCACTTTAAATGATGCCATTTATATAATGTTTACATATCCTACACTACTCATCTCACATGTATATACTGTACTATATACCATCTACTGCATCTTGCCTATGCCGGTCAGCCATCGCTCATCCATATATTTATATGTACATACTCGTATTCAAGCCTTTACACTTGTGTGTATAAGGTAGTTGTTGTGAAATTGTTAGATTACTTGTTAGATACTACTGCATGGTCGGAATATGAAGCACAAGCATTTCGCTACACTCGCATTAACATCTGCTAACCATGTGTATGTGTGTCACGACAGCTAGGAGTGGTGGGTGTGGAGTCAGGCACAGAGCAGGGTGTAGGGGAAAATATTCCTTTTTAATGCGGCGCGTAAATATAACGCCCCAAACACAGCAGGCGCACACAAAACAAAGGCGGCCCAAACAGGACAAGAGAACATGCCAACATACACGTCAGCCAAACGTCCATCAAACAAACAGAGAAACAAGCCCGCACGAAAGGAGGCGGGCAAAACCGGCTTAAAGAGCCCTATAAAATACAAACACAAAAACAGGTGCAAACAATAAGAAAAATCAATAGAAAGAAAAGGAGGATCGGTGGCAGCTAATAGGCCGGTGACGACGACCGCCGAACGCCGCCCGAACAGGCAGAGGAGCCACCGTCGGTGGAAGTCGTGACAATGTCGTGACAATGTTAGCTAATCCAAGTTTATCATTTTAAAAGGGTAATTGATCATTAGAAAACCCGTTTGCAATTATGTTAGAACAGCTGAAAACTGTTGTGTTGATTAACGAAGCAATAAAACTGGCCTTGTTTAGTCTAGTTGAGTATCTGGAGCATCAGCATTTATGGGTTCGATTACAGGCTCAAAATGACCAGAAACAAAGTCCTTTCTTCTGAAAATCGTCAGTCTATTCTTGTTCTGAGAAATGAAGGCTATTCCATGCGAGAAATTGCCAAGATCTCGTACAACGCTGTGTACTACTCCCTTCACAGAACAGCGTAAACGGTCTCTTACCAGAATAGAAAGAGGAGTGGGAGGCCCCGGTGCACAACTGAGCAAGAGGACAAGTACATTAGAGTGTCTAGTTTGAGAAACAGACGCCTCACAAGTCCTCAACTGGCAGCTTCATCAAATAGTACCCGCAAAACACCAGCCCCAAGACAACAGTGAAGAGGTGACTCCAGGATGCTGGCCTTCTAGGCAGAGTTGCAAAGAAAAACCCATATCTCAGACTGGCCAATAAAAAGAAAAGATTCAAATGGGCAAAAGAACACAGACACTGTACAGAGAAACTCTGCCTAGAAGGCCAGCATCCCGGAGTCGCATCCTGGAGTCTATAATTTAGCCCAACATGATGAAAATGTATGAGTGGGACATATTGACTAAAAACATGAAACACGGAAGAAAAAAAATCTCAGTGCAGAGAACACCGGAAGAAGAATTATAATTTGATTACCATTGTGAATTATTGTAATGTTTGTTTATGTGTCAAGGGATGAGTTGCCAGTTGCCGATTTGACACAAAAATACAATTTCCTTCATTCATTAAAAAAATGTAATTCATTCATTAACTCATTCATGTTGTTAGTATAGTGTAACTATTAATTATTACAATTAATTACAATACTTGTTACAGTGCAATCACATATATAATTATACTTTAATAAGGACCCCTTAAAATGAAGTTGCAGTAAACCTGACCTATCATTGGTGTACACATGCAGGTAGTGTGGACACCTGCGTATTTAAATGTGATTCAGTCTGTCAAGCTATTTTTCCTTATTGTGATGATGTTCCTGATACTGGAACAAGGACAGGAAGCCCAACCATTAACTGAATGACTTGTGTATTTTCCAATTTCCCTACTTCTAGGTCATAACATGCATACCCTTGCTTTGGCCATAGACATTCACCTGGTACTACACTAGAAATGTCACTATGCTTTGGGTATTTAGTTGGCCCTTCTGAAGGAGTGAGCAAGTTACAGTGGGGAAAAAAAGTATTTAGTCAGCCACCAATTGTGCAAGTTCTCTCACTTAAAAAGATGAGAGAGGCCTGTAATTTTCATCATAGGTACACTTCAACTATGACAGATAAAATGAAGAAAAAAAATCCAGAAAATCACATTGTAGGATTTTTAATGAATTTATTTGCAAATTATGGTGGAAAATAAGTATTTGGTCACATACAAACAAGCAAGATTTCTGGCTCTCACAGACCTGTAACTTCTTCTTTAAGAGGCTCCTCTGTCCTCCACTCGTTACCTGTATTAATGGCACCTGTTTGAACTTGTTATCAGTATAAAAGACACCTGTCCACAACCTCAAACAGTCACACTCCAAACTCCACTATGGCCAAGACCAAAGAGCTGTCAAAGGACACCAGAAACAAAATTGTAGACCTGCACCAGGTTGGGAAGACTGAATCTGCAATAGGTAAGCAGCTTGGTTTGAAGAAATCAACTGTGGGAGCAATTATTAGGAAATGGAAGACATACAAGACCACTGATAATCTTCCTCGATCTGGGGCTCCACGCAAGATCTCACCCCGTGGGGTCAAAATGATCACAAGAACGGTGAGCAAAAATCCCAGAACCACACGGGGGGACCTAGTGAATGACCTGCAGAGAGCTGGGACCAAAGTAACAAAGCCTACCATCAGTAACACACTACGCCGCCAGGGACTCAAATCCTGCAGTGCCAGACGTGTCCCCCTGCTTAAGCCAGTACATGTTCAGGCCCGTCTGAAGTTTGCTAGAGAGCATTTGGATGATCCAGATGAGGATTGGGAGAATGTCATATGGTCAGATGAAACCAAAATANCTTGCGTGGAGCCCCAGATCGAGGAAGATTATCAGTGGTCTTGTATGTCTTCCATTTCCTAATAATTGCTCCCACAGTTGATTTCTTCAAACCAAGCTGCTTACCTATTGCAGATTCAGTCTTCCCAACCTGGTGCAGGTCTACAATTTTGTTTCTGGTGTCCTTTGACAGCTCTTTGGTCTTGGCCATAGTGGAGTTTGGAGTGTGACTGTTTGAGGTTGTGGACAGGTGTCTTTTATACTGATAACAAGTTCAAACAGGTGCCATTAATACAGGTAACGAGTGGAGGACAGAGGAGCCTCTTAAAGAAGAAGTTACAGGTCTGTGAGAGCCAGAAATCTTGCTTGTTTGTATGTGACCAAATACTTATTTTCCACCATAATTTGCAAATAAATTCATTAAAAATCCTACAATGTGATTTTCTGGATTTTTTTTCCTCATTTTGTCTGTCATAGTTGAAGTGTACCTATGATGAAAATTACAGGCCTCTCTCATCTTTTTAAGTGAGAGAACTTGCACAATTGGTGGCTGACTAAATACTTTTTTTCCCCACTGTATATTATGTCTTAAATATTATGTCTAACTCCTCCTCATGACTCACCATCAATGCTAAGTCAAAATGACTGCATCAACAGCATGGAGTAAAAGCTAAGAAGGGAAGCACCTGGCTAAAGTAAGGACAGGCTGTTTTGAATAGGGAGAGGGCACACATGTTAGTGAGGGTGTGAGAAGACTGGGTTGTGCTCTGCTTATTATTGTGGTGGACATTTAAAAGGAGAGCTTTCCCATTAAAAGGAGAGGCTTTCCCATTAAAAGGAGAGGCTTTCCCATTAAAAGGAGAGGCTTTCCCATTAAAAGGAGAGGCTTTCCCATTGCTCATTAGACCTTATGCGAGGTTTCCTCTAAAGCGTCTGAGGGGCTTCAGAAAGAATCGTGGTGCGAACAGGAGGGGAAAATTCCACGAATCCTGCCACTTTAATCCTTCCGAATAAGGACTGCGGCCCTAGCCTGAGTCGGAAACGATGAAAATCGATCTCTTGCCAGCTGTTCCTGGCATTGAGAGGCAAAAAGCTAAATAAAACACACACACACACACCCTGGGAATGTTGCGGAAAATGTGTGGCAGTGTGGCACTCTAATTAGTCTAACCTCAATGGCTTCTAACACCGGAGTTTGATATCATGAATGGCCAATTTTTTTTAATACAAATTCCAACTAACAACCACAGTCTGATCCTAGCTCCTTTCTGTTCTATACTGGATTCATCAATGGGTTTATTGAGTCTGACTTTGGCTCCAAGAGTCCACTCCTTTTTACATCTTACCGCTTTGTACATCCTGTGGATTTGAAAGAGTAGAAAAAGGAGACAATACCATTGCCAATAAGGAACCCTCTTTTAAAAGACTTGAGCTAATTATGTTAAGAGAGTGTCCATTTGCATGGCGGTTTTAATGAAAGGGGGAATTAGAGCTTCACACATTATCTATAGACTTTGGAGAGAGTTAATTGTGGAGAACTGAAACAATTACGGAGTTTGATAGCCTAGATGGTAATATGTATATTATGTTGTTAAATTTATATTATTACTTTCTGTTTTTATTTCACTCAATGATCATGCTGCTGCTCCCCCTATAGTCATTCCAATCCCACTTGCAACCCTGTACATGTGACAATTAAACAATCAGAATCTGAATCTAGATTAAAGATACAGTGAGACAAGGGACCAAGTGTTCTTGATGCCAGAAACAACCCTTTCCCACTGATGTTATTCAGCTCTGTCTGCTGGCTACCCAGACTAATATACTGTTGCTAATAGAGTCCAAGCCATGCTCCCAAAAATGATTTACCCTCCTCATACACCATTGTAATGACCTACAATACATTACAGTAGGCATTTCAGTGTTATACACAGACTGTTAGCCAAGCAGTAACTTTTTAGAGGGGAATAGAGCTCAGTGTTTTCCTCAATGACCACTGTTATTATTAGAGAGGTTTTTGTGAAAGGTGTAAAGTAAGTATTCATTAGATCAGCTGGGAACCGCCAGTCAGCCAGTCTTACTCAGGCAGTACCATATGTTTGGAATCATCATCTGCCAAAGAAAATATTGTCAGCAGCACTCAGTTCTCGGCTTAAATCAGGCTGCACCATAAGACGGAGAGGGAGACATGGGCTCAACTCCGGCACTGTGAGGCACTGCAAGGTGGAGGACGAGGGCAGTCCCTCCCTCAGGCCAACTGCCGGAGTTTTAATGGTTTTGTTTTGACCTTTTCAAATGAAGAGTCTCGCCTCCCAGTTCGATGGAGCCAGACATCATTGTCTTGGAAAGAGCTGTTGGCCCAGGGGAAAAAAGTAAGTTGAAAGAGGAGCACTTAAATCATAGGGAACCTCAATGTGAGTAAAAAACGGTAACAGGCAGAAAGGGATAACAGTTAAGAATGCGTAGTCGGCACACCTGCCGGTTGTTGGCTAGCTTGCCCACGCATTGGAGTTAAGACAGATTACCATAGATTGGGTCATAAAGGAAGCAATAAGCAACCATAAAACAGGGCTAGGTTAAAATGCCAAGCGCCCCTACACTCAGGTAAATCTGGGCCTCCGCCTCCCCACCATTTCCTGCGTACTTCAGTCTGGGGCCCTACCAGAGAGACCCACCTGCCTTGTCTCATCTGTCTGTGGAGGGAGGAGAAGTGTTGTGTGGAAAGCTCTCTGGACCCAAGTCCCTCACATCAGCGACATGCCTGCATGGCTGCAGTAAATAACGACCTGCTGTCAGGAAACTGAGAGACTTCATTGACTGCTACTATGTGTGTAATAGATTGTATATCTGGCTAATTACATCTCCACAGGGAAGTCACATTGTGTCACAGTGAAATTTACTGAAATAACAGCTATACAGGTTATTTGACAATTAATGAGAACATTTGTTTAGTTTTACTACTAGCCCTTATCGTTACTCCATATCTCTATGACTCATTATTATACAGTGGTGCTGGGGTTGTTGGTATGAATCGTTGGCACTAATCCAAGGTCCTCCTGTGTGAGACGTTCTCTGGCACGTTTCTAGGACAGGGTGTGATTTCACAGATTACAGGAGTGGGTGGTTAGTGGGTCATCCTGAGTAGTGAACCCTGACCCTTCTATAGTACTAGACCATCCCCACCGAGACAGACGCCTATACACCTACAAAACAAGTGCAGTACAATATTCCAGATAGGAGGAATACCCCAACCCACTGTAGTTTCGTATGCCCGCCCAAAGTCATGGAAAGAGCAGGTCTAAAGACTGTATCTGATGTACTGTAACCTTAGCCATTTCTGGAAGTGGATAATGAATGCAAATGTGAAAGTCAACTCCCCAGGTCCCTGCATACCATCAGGTTTAGACCATGCACCCACCTTCCTCTAAAAGGACATTACATACACGTTCTCTGTACCTGCTTTGTATCAGGGGGAGCATTTAGCTAATTGAACATGAGCAGGATCTGAGTAGCGTGTCAAAGTTCTTTGTGAACTTGTATGTGTGTGTTTTAGAATGCATGTGCAGTGTTTATACTTGTGCCATTGTAGGAGCATGAAGTGGACTCTAAACTGAAAAAGATGTGCCTTTCCTTCCCCTAATGCGTAATCAGATCCAGACCTCACCTTGTAGTAGATTAAGATCTGTGTGTGTATGTGTGTGTGTGTGTGTGTGTGTGTGTGCGTGCGTGCGTGCGTAGGAGGTCATGCTCTTCATTATAGCACAGAGGGTGGTCACAAAGCATTGGAGTGTCAGTGGTCTTTCTCCACGGACAGCTGCAGTAAGGAAGTAGATCAGTAGGGTTTCATCTAAAACAAGCCAGCCCCTCTCATTGAGCAGTTACAGTAATGATCAACTTCATCCTGGTTCCTGCTGAGGGCTTATTTTCCAGAAACATTATGAATGAGAGTGAGAGAGAGCGAGAGAGAGAGAGAGAGAGAGAGAGAGAGAGAGAGAGTATACTGAAAAATCACTTTCATATGGGACGGGGCCTTCAGATATCAGATAACTTAGCATATATTTTGGAATGACTATGACTCATGAAGAATGCGAGTCAGCTAACAGTGTGGAGCAGGCGATGAAAGTCCCCCCCATGAAGCCTGCAGCCATCCGTGGCCAGGCGTCCCCAGACAGAATATTTCGATGTGTTTTAAATTGCAGGCTTTCAACACATCTTTGCCAGTGACAGTTGGAGTGGCTGCAACATGAGCTGGTTGACGTGTGTGAGTGTGTGTGTGTTTTTGGTTTTACTAGAATTAGGGTTACAGGTTTAGGGTTAGGAGTTAGGGTTAGGGGTTAAGGTTAGGGTTAAGTGTTAGGTTTAGGGTTAGGGAAAAAATGATTTTGAATGGGAATCAATAGTTTGGTCCCCACAAGGATAGTAAAACAATTGTGTGTGTGTATGTGTGTGTGGTGACTGGGATGAGCAGACAGGGTCTAGATGCCAACCCCCTCCTCTCTCTCTCCTCCCCTGCAGTGGATAGGATTGGGGTCAGGACCCTTTGGCCAGTGGAGCAAGTGACAGTTCTGACAGGGCCCTGATTTCCCTCTTGTGCCACCTGTCACCTTCCTGTCTGCCCGTCTCATTTTAATAATGTAAATACGGGGCAAACTGAGGCCAGGGAGACTACTCTGTGTCATATTCATCCTGTGGAACTTCTCTGAGCTGAACCTGACGAGCCACTCAACCTCATCCCCCACCACACGCAGACACACACACACCTCGTCTCACCCAGGTTGTCACGGCAACACAGGCCCTGTTTTCTCTGTTTTTAAAGTCCCTGGATAATTTGGAAAAAGGGAGGTTCAAAAGAAACCCAGAGAAGCCAGATGTCATCACTGGGCTGGATAGTGTTAATTAAGGCTAAAGGGAACTAAGTGAATTTCAAATGAGTTAATGAAATAGCATGTAGTCTGATAGCATGATAATCGGGTGTGTAAACATGAGCGCCACATTCTCACTGTGCTTCAGTGTTGGAGCTCTAGTGTTTAATCTGACATTCTCTGGTTAAATTCAGATGTGGCTGGTCCTGAATTAGTGTTACCCTTTTTTTCCAAGGGGCCGCCACAGATGAAGGTAGGAAATGATAAACAAGACCTTGTTTTCCTCTTGTTCTGTTTCCAGTCAGAGAGGACTGCCGGTGCCTGCGTCTGGACAGCAAACCAGCTGCAGATGCAACTCCAACTGCAATTTAGTGGCACTGGGGGAATGACCTCATATTAGAATCCCGGGCCGGACCCCTTTTGATAGCAAAGTGCAGGAAACTGCAGAAGCCGTGAGTCACAAAGCGCGAGGCAAATCTGCCTGTAACTATCTGTGAAGCCTTTGATAGCCTCTCGCTCGTTACAGATGTGATGCATGATTTGGAGGAATTGCCCTCCTTCTCTCTCCCTGATTAAAGAAAAGCCCATGTTTTGGGTCAAATTGCGGCACCCTTTGTACCACACAGGCACAGACAGACGACCAGACCTTTGCTTCGTTAACCCCTTTCACCTCTCCAATCCATCAGTTGCCCCCCACCCTCCCGTGCATCGCCAAGATGCCTCTAGGTCTCATCAGTATTGGGGAATTGTTGTCTGATCGTTCATGCTAGAGGGAGTTGATGGGGTGATTGCTGTTCCATTACACACTCACAGCTTAGACTTTGCAGGCCTGGGGAACTCAGTGTTGGTAATACAGCTAGCATGGAGAGTCAACCAATGCATGTTTGCATTCCTATTATGAGCAGGTTATGGTTGTGTTTACAGATGAAATTATTAGCTATCTGTGTGGCAGGGTGGGAGGTCTCCCATACTAACCTCTTTTACCGCATACCCTATCTTGAATGACTCATGTTTGTACAAGTTATCAACAAGTTATTATACAGATGCAGGAACTTAATTTGACCAGTTTCTCACAGCTGGAAAAGAATCCTGCACCAACAGGACATTTTAATTATTGTGTGTATTATAATCAATGGACATTTTTGTAAAGGGTGATACATTTTTTGTTAGGGGAAATCAAGTCTGACATTTGAAAGTGTCAAATTACAAACTTTAGAAGCTTTTCTAAACCTTGAATACACTACAACAGGACATTTCCTGCAAAAACAGAGTGATCAAATGAAGATACTGAACATGTTAATTTTCAATTTACAAACTGTAGAAACAACGAGAATAGAAAGGTTCAGAACTTTTGTGAAACATCACATCAGTTGAAAAATATTTGACAAATAGAAATCCAATATGGATGGTGTTAAGAGATAGATGGGAGGGGTTGAATTGAGTTGAAGGTTGGGACTAATAACAACAAATAACAACAAGATAACTCATGTAAAACATACTGTGCCTGTAAAACGTATATAGGTTAAGAACCTTTTTGAAAGAGCACAGTTTGAAAGATATGGCAAATAGAAATTAAACCGGATGGACATATGTGGGAGAGGTTGAAGGTAGAGGAAGGACAAGAGTTAAAAACAAACAAAATATATAACTATTGTAAAATAGATTGTGTCCATAAAATGTATGTAATATGTATAAGCTAAAAATACAGGCCTAAGAGTTGTTGTTCACTAGTTTACTCCAATTGGGGGAGGAGTGGTAGGGTTGGAGGGTAATAAAGGAAATGTGTATATTTTTTTAAGATATGTATATACAGTGGGGGAAAAAAGTATTTAGTCAGCCACCAATTGTGCAAGTTCTCTCACTTAAAAAGATGAGAGAGGCCTGTAATTTTCATCATAGGTACACTTCAACTATGACAGACAAAATGAGGGAAAAAAATCCAGAAAAATCACATTGTAGGATTTTTAATGAATTTATTTGCAAATTATGGTGGAAAATAAGTATTTGGTCAATAACAAAAGTTTATCTCAATACTTTGTTATATACCCTTTGTTGGCAATGACAGAGGTCAAACGTTTTCTGTAAGTCTTCACAAGGTTTTCACACACTGTTGCTGGTATTTTGGCCCATTCCTTCATGCAGATCTCCTCTAGAGCAGTGATGTTTTGGGGCTGTCGCTGGGCAACACGGACTTTCAACTCCCTCTAAAGATTTTCTATGGGGTTGAGATCTGGAGACTGGCTAGGCCACTCCAGGACCTTGAAATGCTTCTTACGAAGCCACTCCTTCGTTGCCCGGGCGGT
>QNTS01001514.1:283212-306686 GCA_003317085.1 Hucho hucho
TATATATATATATATATATATATATATATATATATATATATATATATATATATATATATATATATATATATATATATATATATATATATATATATATATATATATATATATATATATATATATATGGGGGATTGGAAATGATGCAGACAATTACATCGATGGAAGCTAATCTATCTGCAATATTAAAGCTGATCTACCCCCTGAAAACAAATAAAACACTTTTTTTTTAAAGAAAAATAATCTGTTCACATTCTTATTAAATATCTGCATAGCTAGGCCCAGTACCTGAAAGGCAACCCAATTTAGTGGTTATGTGCACTGTTTGCCTGTTTTCAGCAGTGTTGTTTTACTGTTATAGTTGTACTATGTGTCTTTGGGTTGGTCCATACTAGTTGTGGGTCATGATACTAAAGGATTTGCCCTGTTTTACTGTGGATAAATCAGGTAATCTCTGCTTGGAGGGGATGGGCTAATTGGTCACATTTAACCCTGGCCTTCTAGACTGTGGGAACGTGTGCTTTATCTGCAAGCGGTAATTGGTAAATGAAACACTTCCGCAGCTCTGCTAGATTAGATTGCAGTTCACCGGGTGGGGCGAGGATGGAGAGAGAGAGAGAGAGAGAGAGAGAGAGAGAGAGAGAGAGAGAGAGAGAGAGAGAGAGAGAGTGTGTGTGTGTGGTGGTGGCCAAGGGGCAGAGTGTGTGTGTGTGTGCTGTCCAGAGAAAATGGCAGGATACGGAACTCCCTTTGGCCATCTATGCAGTGTTATCAGTTGTATCTGTCTCATAATGTCTTACACACTGTCCAATAGATTGATGTAGACTGATAAAACGATGGACTGATAAACTTCAATGGTGTGTGGCTGTCCCAAGTATTAAAATGTAGGCCTTTGATGGAATTGCAAAATCTAAATGCAATTTTATGAAAATGTTTAGCAGAGGGAAAGGACTGTATGGCAATGATTCTATCCAAGTTGATATAGTACAGCATAAGCTGCCAGGTACGAACTAGTACGATAGAATCTGACATCCCCACATTAAAGGGAAACATTACCATGACATAACATGAATCCATTCGTTACCTAAAACATTTTTCCTCCAAAATCCTGGGTAGTTTTAACAAAACCTTTCATTTCATACTGCTTAGTCTTTTATGTTGAAATGCAAATTGCAATGTGAATGATCATTGTTACTAAGTTGCAACATTGTATTATTGACTACTCTGATGAGAGAATTCTTCAATTTTATTTGAATAAATTCTCCATCAGGGGAAGCCATGCCCAAAAGAAAACAAAGACACCACAATCTGAAAACAATACGCTGGACTAATGTTACCAGTGCGAGACAATGTCTCGGCGGTCCCATCAAGCGGACCATTCATAAACACAGGGCTCCCAGTTTGGAGAACCAGGGAGGGGCCAGATAGAGTGGGGCCCACGCTGGCCCTGTCTTTTTGTCCCAAGCTGACCCCTGCTCTCCTGCTTGGCCTCTGCGCTCCTCATCTGGCCTGTCCCAGCACCGCCGAAACAGGATACCTGTCATTTACTTTAATGGCCTTTGAAGGACCTGGCTAATCCCCTGAGCACTTCTCCCAGCAGCAGCAGTATAAAGGGGAAACAGGCCAGAGTGCTGTGCTGGCCCTGAAACTGTACCAGAGAGGGATTGTGTGTGAGAGAATGTCACCCCTCACAGCCGGGGCCGAGGGAGTGTGAGAGTCAGCTTTCACCTGAGCTCAGCCGGTTCACACACACACACAGGCACATCTTTCTGTTCTGCACACCTAACTCACTGGCACAGAGGGTTAGGGTAAAATATAGCCAGAATAGGGATGAATTTATGTCTCCATACTAGTAGTATGTCATTGAATTTGATATTGAATGCTTATTCGTCAACTGTTGGCATTATACTGCATGACCTCTGCCATGTGCTTGCAAAACAATACTGGGTATGACATTGTCAAAAGGGAGTTTCTCTAGAAGATGATACATAAAACAACTCAACCATAGCGTATAACTGTAAAACACTATATAAAAAGAGCCAGGTTCATAGGTTAGATGCATTCTGAAAAGAGAATCACAGTTGGAATTTTCATTATCATCTGGGAATTTTGTGTCGACTCTATGTTGAGTAAACGTTGCATAGTGTGTTTCTCTAGATACTGTTGTTACGTTTCCACTTAACCGTCACTCTTAGTGTCTAATTAAAGGAAAGGTATCGACAATGAATAGGAAATTGACTTCTTTACTTCGTCATCTTGATCCAAGTGCCTGTACAGGAACTTGACGTAACCTTACGTGATTTAGGCTAGACTCAATCACAATAAACAGATATCCTATCAGGATACTGTAATCTGAAATTTTCTATGATTTGCACATGCCATTGTGCAATGTAAAACAATGTTCCGCTGCCCAATTCTTGAAAACGTAGGACAACAATAGAGCAAAATGTAAAAGAGGTGTCTCCCTCTTCTATAGAGGGGACTAATGCTGAAGTCAAAGATAATTTCAACAATGAAATGACATAAGTCTACCCACAGCCCCATAGCCACATATTTCGGTTACAGTAACCGAAAGGTTGCTAGATCGAATCCCTGAGCTGACAAGGTAAAAAAAAAAATCTGTCGTTCTGCCTCTGAACAAGGCAGTTAACCCACTGTTCCTTGGCCATCATTGTAAATAAGAGTTTGTTCTTAACTGACTTGCCTGGTTAAATAAAGGTTAAATAAAAAAATTAAATCACTGCACATTCCCTAGAACTTCCCTATACTATGGGTCTATGTGGAGCTGTCCAGTGTGTATGGGACATGTCCGTGCGAGTCTATCCCAACACACACAGATAGCCCGGCAGTGAGTGAGTGTGGACTGATAGATTAAAAGACAGCAGGCAAATAATGTTATCAGGCCCATCGGCGCTCTCATCCCCCAAGAGGTCCCCAGGAATGTGGGAACAACAGTGGAGATCTGGGCAGGGAAGGAGCAAGCTCTGCCAACTCTTTTCTTCTTGTTCTCCTGTCTGTCAATCGCCCGTTGTTGTTCGGCGGGCTGGTCCGCATGCGAAGGGAACACAGACACAGGTACATCCAGACTTCCTCTCACCATATTTCTATTTCCTTCATTACACAGGATATTGTACATTATATACAGTCAGCTCCAAAAGTATTGGGACAGTTGAATTTTTTGTTGTTTTGTCTCTGTATAAAATGGGGGGACTATTTACAAAAAGTGCTGTCGTTTCGAAAAGGTTCACCCGATATGGATGAAAATACCCTCAAATTAGAGGTGACAGTATGCAATTTAACATCATAGTCATTGTATAATTTCATATCCAAAGTGCTGGAGTACAGAGTCAAAACAAAAACTAAAATTGTCACTGTCCCAATACTTTTGGAGCTCATTGTAAATAGAACGGCCACTTCTATACATGCCCTAGTCAAATCAAATCAATGCAAATAGTCTGGGTAGCCATTTGATTAGATGTCAGTAGTCTTATGGATTGGGGGTAGAAGCTGTTTAGAAGCCTATTGGACCTAGACTTCGGTACCGCTTGCCATGCGGTAGCAGAGAGAACAGTCTTTGACTAGGGTGGCTGGAGTCTTTGACAATTTTTAAGGCCTACCTCTGACACCGCCTGGTATAAAGGTTCTGGATGGCAGGAAGCTTGGCCCAAGTGATGTACTGGGCCGTACGCACTACCCTCTGTAGTGCCTTGCGGTCGGAGGCCGAGCAGTTGCCATACCAGGCAGTGATGCAACCAGTCAGGATGCTCTCGATTGTGCAGCTGTAGAACCTTTTGAGGACCTGAGGACCCATGCCAAATCTTTTCAGACTCCTGAGGGGGAATAGGTTGTGTCGTGCCCTCTTCACGACTGTCTTTGTATGCTTGGACCATGTTAGATTGTTGGTGATGTGGACACCAAGGAACTTGAAGCTCTCAACCTGCTCCACTACAGCCCCATCGATGCAAATGGGGCGTGCTCGGTCCTCCTTTTCCTGTAGTCCACAATCATCTCCTTTGTCTTGATCACGTTGAGGGAGAGGTTGTTGTCCTGGCACCACACGGCTGTCTCGTCGTAGTTGGTGACTATATGCTGTCTCGTCGTAGTTGGTGACTAGGCCTACCACTGTTGTGTCATCGGCAAACTTAATGATGGTGTTGGAGTCGTGCCTGGCCATGCAGTCATGAGTGAACAGGGAGTACAGGAGGGGACTGAGCACGCACCCCTGAGGGGCCCCCGTGTTGAGGATCAGCGGGGCGGGTGTGTTGTTACCTACCCTTACCACATTATCGATCACATTACTATAGCTTACACATGAAGTCATCATCAAGCATGGTGTTGTATAGATAGGTTATACACATTATTGTCCACTGTACTGCACATATGCATGTCATCAGCAGATAGGGTATTGTATTGTATAGAAACACTATGCAGGACACATGAAAGTCCTCAGACAGACAGGGGGTTTTAGCATGTGTGTGGTAGTGGAGCTGTGTGTCGTAGCACACGTACCAGACTGTATTGTTTTATCCTGCTGAATTAGCTGTGGTTATGGTTATAAAAAAATATCCAACCGTTTTATAAAAACAACATCCATTACTTTGAGGAATGATCACAACCAGCCAGAAATGACAGAGTTAAATTAGCCATGAGTATCTTTATTACTTGTTAGAATCACTGGAAGCCAAGAGTCCCAGACAGTCTTACCTCATTTGAAGACAGAGTAGAACCAAAAAGCACAGGCCAAAAGGCTGGAAACTTTCCACTTTGGCTACTTTGGCTGCATTGAATGTCTCCAACATGTTGTAGACCTGAGAGATGTTCAGGTCATGTTATTGCGGAGACTGAGATTTCATCAAGTTGGTGTGGGCTTTTTTCTGATTATGCAGCTTTCATCTCATCTAAGTCTGGGTCCCAAGTATGTCTGGGTCTGGAAATGAACGGTTATAAAGGAATAAATTGTTTTGTATCTATTTACTAAGAAAAGCAGTCAGCGATTAGAGGCAAAACTTTATTGTATGTGTGTACTGCTTAATACACACTGTGTGTGTGTGTGTGTGTGTGTGTGTGTGTGTGTGTGTGTGTGTGTGTGTGTGTGTGTGTGCGTGTGTGTGTGTCTGCACACAGCTCCGCTCCGAGGAGATGTGTCTCATAGCTGTTTGGGTGGGATGAATAAATCATATTTGTCTTGTGAGATTTAATAGGTATGAGGCACGTCCGGAGACACAGGCCACTGCCCTAACGCTGAGCCGTGAGCTCCACAGCTGCAATACGGAGCCACAGGTCTGGAGCACTGCTCTGGGGTGGCACTCACAGGGCCGTTAAAGAGACTGTAAATGTCCAGCACCAGTCAGTCCTGTAAACAGGTGAGGGCATCACACCATATGTATTTCAGAATAAAACTGGCATTACCTTTTGACAGCCATATTAGTTATGGAGCGTGCACTTATAAAAACAAAACACTGGTGTAAAAACCAAAGGTCACAAATCCCCCATCATACAATGTGGCTCGCTTTCTACCTGAAGCGGGTGTGAATAGAGTGTGGCTTTAAATTAAACCAACATCCTTGAAGATAATTACATGATTATTCACCAGTCAATGAAAAGTGAATGTGATGTGATGATACTCAAAAGCATTTTTTATGTTTATCCTAGTATTGGAATTGGTTATGGTGCATTGATTTTGCATGAACATCTTCAGGGCTAGATATCCAATTCTATCCTCTCTCTCTCTGCTCTCTGATGAACAAACCGTTTGAGCCCTCCAGGATTGGAAATAGTGCTTAGAGAATTCTCCCCCAATTGGCTAATCAAGGCCTCTCATGCCTAAATCTGTTTCAGAGGGCGATATTTCAGCAGGGGTGCTCTCTCTTCCAGCTGTAATTCTCAATCACCCACCCACCCGGTCGGTCATGGTATGGGGCTCTATGGGGATTTCTCTCCCTGCCCTTCCCTGTACCTCTCCCCTGCCTGGCCTTTGTCCTCTGGTTTCAGCGAGCAGACGCTGAGATTGAGCCTGATCAATGCTGCTTCCTGTCTGTCCCTGACCTCCCCCTTAGACACAGGTTAATGGGAAAGACATGTGGCCACAAGCACCATGCAGCACCCTGACCCAAACAAGCCCTGCTGCCTGCTCCCTCCCTGCTCTAACATAAAATGCCTATCTTTGCTTTCATGTCATGATGTAACAGGGCCAATCAGGCACAGGCACAACATAAAGTCTACCTAAAGCTACCCCTCTCTGTTTTCCCAGAGATCAAAGCTGTTTGAAAGCTGAAAGCTGAGCGGCTAATGTTTAAATTAGGATGTCAGAGTCACAGCATACCATTATACTGTGGACATACTCTATATCATTGAGACAAGTGCGACCGGGCTTCACGAAAAGTACCAAGTGTCGTGTATTAATATACAGTGTAAGATTTAAAGCTGTTTAATAACATGTATTTTCCCTTAGTGGACTGTGAGTTCATGTACCCTGACTCAATTACAAGCTCCTATGTGAAGGTTAGCCAGTCCGTTCTAGCCTCCCAGCAGACGCCTGTGTCTCCTGTAGGGATCCCGTTCTGTCCCAACACTGTCACTGGTAGCTAACGGAAGATTAGGTTTCATTCAGCCACTCATTAAAAAACGTTTATCAATGAAGCATTTGCACATTATAGAATTTGTTGGACTTGGAGGGAGGGGGGGAATTCCAGTAAATTCTGCTAATATAGCAGAAAAGCACTGGGTCCCTGACAAGACGTTCACCATCTATTAGCCAGCTATCGCTAGAAACTAATGGGCCACTCAATCTAGTGGTAACACTGTCAAGACTAATGCCACAGCCATCCAATAGCCATTCTCTATACTAAACATGTAATTTATAAAATTCCGATGATGTTATGTACTTCTCTGTTACCAATGCAATGCTATAGGGAACGTTTATCAATCATATTTAAAAGCAAAGCTACTCTTTCAGTTGGAATGAAACAAAAGGGGGGTCTATTATGTGATATTTCGACCAGGCAATGAATTCAACAATGTACAATATTTAAAAAACGGTTATGATCCATTATTTTTTTGTGTGAATATTTTGCGGATCTCACATTACAGATCCCTGTCTACAGACCTTGGAGACTCACTGTTGGGTGAACTCTTGTTGCCTCCGTTAACTCTATGCCTTCAGAGCTGTGTTGAGAGAGAGCGAGGAACCTGCCAGTGACATGCTTCTGGCCTTGATCTGTCACCACAACGTCAGGCTGCTCTTAACCGCATGGCGATGTGGGTCGGCATTATGCTATCATGCTGTCAGCTTGGACAGGGACTGAAACCAGTTAGATGAGGATGTTTGTTATTGAATGGCCTACTAACTGATGGCCAGGTCAGCTGCTTGTGTTAGGGTTGTGAAGGTGTTATTTTCTTCACTCATTCTTTGACTTTATCTGATTTATACCCACAAGTATAAAAGCCTATGCATTTTGGTAATAGACGTCCCTTTCAAATGTTGGTCATGAAACTAGTACTGTGTTTGCTCTGCCCTACAGTACCGTATCTACAGGTCAAGGAGAAAGTTGTGTGCAAACAGAGAATCTGCAATTATTGTAGTTCTAGAAGAGAGTGTCCATAAAACGTGCAGGTGAAAGTAGTTATGAGAGGCAGAGCAGGACAGACTGATAGGAGTTTCTCCCCTCACCAGCCTTTCAAACACAGACACAGACAAGGTAGAAGCCATTGGTGTGAATCTATGCTCTCCTTTCTCCCCCCATTGCATTTCGAGCAACACACAAAAGATGGCGGTCTCAAGATCACTAGATACTCATAAAAAGTGACGTGAAAAGGTCAAGAGGGGTCCATTGTCCTATTCTCCTTCCTACCTGGCTATGATAAGACTGATATGGCTCACATAAGACACAGATAAGTCACAGACCATAATAGTTTAAGCAAATATGAATGATTTTCCTTATCCTCCATTTTTTTCCTAATGTAAAACTCTAATATATGTAGCAGAGATCTACAGATTATCATATTCTGCGAATTCATTAAAAACATGTGACCTAAATTGAGATAAAAGTGAAAACTGTATGCTTAATACCAGAGTAAGAGGCAGAGGCAGAGGCAGAGGCAGACGCACACACACACACACACACACACACACACCCACACACACACACACACACACACACACACACACACACACACACACACACACACACACACACACACACACACACACACACACACACACACACACACACACACACACACACACACACACACACACACACACACACACAGGCCTTTGCTTGGACCCAGTCCTCAGCCCTCTGAGGGGGTCAGCTCAGATCAAAGGTGCTGGTCACAGCCATTAGGCCCAGCAGCGAAGACCCAACATGAAAAGCTTGTGTTTTGAAAAGGAGGGCAGAGAAAAAAAAACAGGGCCCTGTCCATTTAAAAGGCAAGCTAACTGTGAAATAATTGAAAAGGTATGTCAATCAAGAGCAGGCGCCCAGCGGGAGCGCCCAGATTCCCAGGCTCTCTCCTGGTCGAGCACCGGGCCATGGAGGGCTGCTGAAGGGGGCAACCCAAGAAATTAAAGACCCAAAAAGAAGGTCTTTCACTCGACTCTACTCCTTCCTTATCCCCTGCTTTTTAATTGTGATGGGAGGGAATGTCCCGACCCCCCCCCCCCTCCCCTCCAAGTCCAACAAAAAGCTTAGTCATTAATAAGATCTTGTCTTCCCTCCACCTCTCAGGTACTGTAAGTAACAAAGACTTATTGGGGGACGGAGGGGCAAATTGGAGTCGACATAGTTTTATGACCCCCCCCCCCTTCTTATTACCAGCACCTACACCCTGTACCCACTCCCTCCTCCTCCTATAGCATGAGTCTGACAAAAGGAACCCCGTGAGAGTGTCTCTCGCTTCCCTTGCTGCGGTTTTGTTTTTTTTAAGGTCAGAAAAGGCTGAATGATCTGACGAGGGGCTCACTTCCACAAAAGGGGGAAAGAATGGAAAGAGAAAGAGTAAAAGAAGACTGGGAAAAAGGCTTCTTCTATGCTTTAAAAAAAACGGTCAGTCCACACTTGACTAGTCCTGTATAGGGTAGGACTTGTTAATAATAGCAGCTTCGGATTATTGACAGCTCTGGCCAAAACATGTCAAAGGTTAGCAGATTCTGCCAAGGGCAAGAAGTAAGCAAAAAGTACCTTCCTAAGCAATATTAACAGCATGATTACAAATAGCTTCCTTTTCTTTAATAATTTCTTATTTTATTGCATGTCCACATGCAACAATTGGTTAATATTGCATTGAAAAAAGCAGAAACACTCATTGCATAATATGACACACATATTGTCACACATTACATGCGGGTCTACTGTAATGTGAGTACTCATGGTCATTAGCTTCATAAGTACAAATTTGGTCAATGAAGCCACACATTTGAGTAAGTCAGAAGTCTTAGCTATAGTTGTTGCAGCTAGCCCGGTATTAGTGACCTTGGGAATTTAACATGTAAGGTTAGAAAAGTTGGTTAGTACTAGCTTTGCCGCCAGCTTTGAACACAATGGCCTGACTTTTCAAAGGCGACTAAGAGTTATAGTATGGATCTAAGTGACCTTTATGGATGTCTGGTCAAGTGTCCAGAGACCAAGCGCTTTCTCTAAACCATCTTATGTTCTCAGATGCTGGTTCTGCATGCAGCTACACTGCCATGTATGGATGAAATAACAGGTGATGAGAAGAAAGGGAATGGTGAATCCGATTTGAGCATGGGTGTCGATGGAAGTATTTTTCTCTCTGATATCGAAACAACCGCCCGTACAAAACTATTCTCACACGTGAGATATCCACGTGCCTGCATTTGATACTTCAGGGAAAAAAATTATTTTAACCACTCCATGCCTTCAGTACATACTGTAGTCTACTTATCAGAGTGAGGAATATGGTAGCACCTACTGTGCCTGGAGCTCAGAGCAGCAAATGATGGCAATTAGAGGCAGCAGTACTTTCAGGCACCAGCGGTTTTCATTGGACTGGAGAAGTCCCCATAAACCCACGGTGAGCTCCAATCACCAGCCGGCCTGGGCTTATTAGCTTATGAGTCGTTTGCACGCTCCCTGCCACCAAAACGCCCAGTGTTTGTAAACACAGCTCGTAAAGGGGACGTTGCCATCAAAGTGCTAACGTGCCCTTAAAGGCTCTGGGCTGGCCTCACTACTGCAGCTGTGTGAAGAATGGGTCTCCATGTACACACACGTCAGAGAAGAAAGACTCAACAGGCCCTGTATTTATTTCCCTCGGTCTCTCTCTGTGTGTGTCTGATGTGAATGACTTAACCTGGTAAGCATGGATACTGGTGTTAGCAGGTGGGAGTCTGTGTATCGCTCCATGCTGACAGGAAAGACAGGAAGGAAGGAGATGCTGACACTGTCTTATTTAGTGAGGGGTTGGTTTCACAATGTTACTTAAAGGGATAGTTAACCCAAATTACATATCGGTTTCCCTACCCTTTAAGCAGTCTATTGACAAGGTACGACAGCAATCCATGCTTTGGTTTAGTTTCCCTAGCACTGTTTCCACTTGTTAACATTTTAGCATTTGTGGTACAAATCCCATTCAAGTCATGGGACCGATATTAACATTTTCAAATCTGTACACTGCCTTCAGAAAGTATTCACACCTCTTGACGTTTTCCACAATTTGTTGAGTTAAAGACTGAATGTTTAACATATAGATTTTTTTGTCACTGACCTACACACACAATACCCCATAATGTCAAAGTGGAATTCCTCTTGCAAAGAATGGCACCTATTGGAAGTTGGGGGAAAAAAGCAGACACTGAATATCCCTTTGAGCATGGTGAAGTTATTACACTTTGGATGGTGTATCAATACAAAGATACAGGTGTCCTTCCTAATCCAGTTGCCGTAAAGGAAGGAAACCGCTCAGGGATTTAACCATGAAACCAATTCTGACTTTAAAACAGAGTTTAATGGTTGTGATAGGAGAAAACTGAGGATGGATCAACATTGTAGTTACTCCACAATTCCAACATAAATTACAACGTGAAAAGGAAGAAGCCTGTACATAATAAAAATGTTCCAAAACATGCATCCTGTTTACAACAACTCACTAAAGTAATACTGCAAAAAATGAGTCAAATCAATTCAGTTTGTCCTAAATACAAATTGTTATGTTTGGGGAAAATCCGATACAACACATTACTGAGTACCACTGTCCATATTTTCAAGCATATTGCTGGCTGCATCATGTTATGGGTATGTGTCACGATCTTTGGAAGGAGCGGACCAAGATGCAGTGAGGGTTCCAGTATACATACTTTTTATTAAGTGCAACTGGCAAAAAACAATGAACAGACCATAACGCCGGTGTGGCACACACAGGTACACAAAACATAAATACAAACAATAACCCACAAGGCAAGTGGGGCAGGGAACCAACTTAAATAGGATTCCCAATTAGAGGCAACGACAAACAGCTGCCTCTAATTGGGAACCTAACAAAAAAACAACATAGAGTTCCCTACATAACCCTAGTCACGCCCTGACCCAACACACCATAGAGAAACCTAGAGAGCTCTCTATGGCCAGGGCGTGACAGTATGTTTGTAACCATTAAGGACTGGGGAGTCTTACAGGATAAACAAGAAATGGAATGGAGCTAAACACAGGTCAAATCCTAGAGGAAAATCTTGTTCAACCTGCTTTCCACCAGACACTGGAAAGCAGGTTGGGTTCACCTTTCAGCAGGACAATAACCTAAAACACAAGCCCAAATCTACAGTGGAGCTGCTTACCAAGAAGACAGTGAATGTTCCTGAGTGGCTGAGTTACAGTTTTGACTTAAATCTACTTGTAAATCTATGGCAAGACTTGAAAATGCTTGTCTAGCAATGATCAACAACCAATTTGATAGAGCTTTAATATTTTTTTTAAGAATAACAGACAACTATTGTATAATCCAGGTGTGCAAAGCTCTTAGAGACTTACCCAGAAGGACTCACAGCTGTAATGTAAATTTGATATTTCTGTATTTCATTTTCAATACTTATAAAAAATGTCTAAAAACATGTTTTCACTTTGTCATTATGGGGTGTTGTGTGTAGATGGGTGAATTCAGGCTGTAACACAACAGAATGTGGAATAAGTCAAGGGGTATGAATACTTTCTGAAGGCATCGTAAGTAACTTTGTTGAGCTTCACAATCAATAGCAGGGGCTCTATTTTAACAAACCTCACAATGGTCAATCTCGGCGCAGGTGGTGGCGCTATAGGTTCAGGGGTGTGTCAGAAATATTTTTGCTATTTTCACTATCACAATTATTGGGCACTTGCTGGCTTTGGCGCAAAAGGGTTGGGTTTTGATGAATAAACATGTTGTGGGTGTGTTGAGCCATGGCCCCTCACTGGCCAATCAGAACATGTTCCATGGCAAAATATGTGGTTGTTTCAAGTTGTGTGTTTATGGTATTTTATGTACTGCCTTGGAATAAACTCCAATTGCAATGTTAGTCCGTTATAGTTTATTAAATGGCTTACATAAATGAAATAACAAAATATAGACTTATCTTTGCTAAATGCGTTAAATTTAATCCATTTACAGTCCACATTGTTCTAATTAATTGCATGGCTTCAGTAGCGTTCACAGGGGCTAGGCCTACTATAAATTGCATTATGGCTGAGCATGGACATGCCAAACATTGTCAATAAGAAAGATAAGATTAAGATTAAAATCACTATTGATAAGGCCTAAAAAGAGAATCAATAATTTTAATCAAATTCTAAACAGTGCACGTCAGAGCAAAAACCAAGCCATGAGGTCAAAGGAATTGTGCGTAGAGCTCAGAGACAGGATTGTGTCGAGGCACAGATCTGGGGAAGGGTAACAAAACATGTTTGCAGCATTGAATGTCCCCAAGAACACAATGGCCTCCATCATTTTTAAATGGAAGAAGTTTGGAACCACCAAGACTCTTCCTAGAGCTGGCTGCCCGGCCAAACTGAGCAATCGGGGGAGAAGGGCGTTGGTCATGGAGGTAACCAAGAACCCAATGGTCACTATGACAAAGCTCTAGAGTTCCTCTGTGGAGATGGGAGAACCTTCCAGAAGGACAACCATCTCTGCAGCACTCCACCAATCAGGAATTTATGGTAGAGTGGCCAGACGGAAGCCACTCCTCAGTAAAAGGCACATGACAGCCCGCTTTGAGTTTGGCAAAAGGCACATAAAGACTCTCAGACCATGAGAAACAAGACCCTCTGGTCTGATGAAACCAGACCAGCCAAGGGTCACGTCTGGAGTAAACCTGGCACCATCCCTACGGTGAAGCATGGTGGTGGCAGCATCATGCTGTGGGGATGTTTTTTAGCGACAGGGACTGGGAGACTAGTCAGGATCGAGGCAAAGATAAACGGAGCAAAGTACAGACAGATCCTTGATGAAAACCTGCTCCAGAGTGCTCAGGACCTCTGACTGGGGCGAAGGTTCACCTTCCAACAAGACAACGCAGGAGTGGCTTCGGAACAAGTCTCTGAATGTCTTTGAGTGGCCTAGCCAGATCCCGGACTTGAACCTGATCGAACATCTCTGGAGAGACCTGAAAATAGCTGTGCAGTAATGCTCCCCATCCAACCTGACAAAGCTTGAGAGGATCTGCAGAGAAGAATGGGAGAAACTCCCCAAATACAGGTGTGCCAAGCTTGTAGCGTCATGCGCAAGAAGATTTGTTGCTGTAATTGCTGCCAAAGGTGCTACAACAAAGTAACTGGTAAAGGGTCTGAATACTTATGTAAATGTAATATTTCAGTTTTTATTTTGAATAAATTAGCAAACATTTATAAAAACCTGTTTTTTCTTTGTCATTATGAGGTATTGTGTGTAGACTGTTGATAGAAAAAAACTATTTAAGCAATTTTTGAATAAAGCTGTAACGTAACAAAATGTGGAAAAAGTAAAGGGGTCTGAATAATTTCCGAAGGCACTGTATAATATTAAACCAACGCAGACTATGGAGGGTTTTACGCACATCCAAACTTTTCACATTATCTGGATGAAGATCCAATATAAAAAGAAACGGAGAATGTCCATTATACCGTTATACTGCTCCCAAATAAGCCTGTTTTCTGAACATAATCAGAACCTCTTACAGATCAGATCACATTCACACATCTCCAGAAGTTGCATTGCAAGCGCAGATGTTGTCATCAAAAAAACAGGAAAGTGAATCATTCTAATAAGTTTGGTTGTAATAAAATTAAATGGAAAACAAGCCATTTTTATAGGTTACAGATATCTCTAAATATGATTTTCACCGGTATTCACAGAGGTTCTCATCTCTCGTTTCATGATGGGCATGGACAAGTAGCCTACATCATGGAGGGGGTTTTACGCACGCTCAAAAAAGGGACCTGCATGGCTAAAATAATGTGGGCCTGCCTACAATGCATAGATAAAAAATAACTGTCAGTGTTATGTATGGTACGACGTGCTGTTCGTCGTACTGTACATTGTTATGGTTAACGACAGTGTGCTGCTTGACGGATGAATGGGTTGTCAGGATGAGTGGCACATGTCATTAAACGAGCGAGTGATGTGCAATGTAAAACTGTGCGGATGTGTGTTCTTTGACAGCTTTCTTTTTTACTCCTCTCAAACTTGATATTTTAATAAAGCTTTGGTGATGAAGATTTATTTCCAAGCAGTCTCAGGAGCCAAACCCTTTATCGACAGTCTTGACTACTTCACGATTGCATTGGGCATATAAAAAAAAGCCTTCATTGAGGCTATGCTTGGTTTTTAATCAAATAAAACGACATGGAAAAAAATGTTTGTTTCTAAATACGAAGTATACAGGCACCAAAAGCACATTAGGCTACTCTTGTTCCATGCGCATATGGGCAGTGTGCGTCACGGCTGGATAGGCTACGTTTCTACTGTCAGAATCCTTGCCATAACCTACTGCTTTACCGCTAAAATCAGCTTTTGGTTGCAAACTGCAAACTAACGTGCGTTTGACACTAGAGCGGCCTTAATGCCAGCCGAAAATAGATGCCCAGAGGTGCATAAAGATGGCGGCCCCCATGCACTTACCGCTGTATTGTACATTGTTCTTCGTTACTCTTTTTTTGTATGGTCATTAGCAGAGTATACATGATCCAAACATTAGCTTCAAGACGCTGGCATTTTGAAAAACTTAAAAAGTACTGTAGATTGTACTGATTTATTGGCACATTAAACCATGTCGGGCACCGTAGTAAAAACAGTGAGTGGATAGTGCTAAAACAATGACATCTGAATTCTGCCATCTTCATGCACGTTCGCCATTATAGATACTGTACTTTTGGATGATTTGGACATGATGCGCCAAAAATGCTAATATTGGTACAAATGCCTAAACATAAGACCATCATACAATACCTTTGTATGATCTATCCAGATACAGGCAGGTAGAACTAGAAAATCCAGTACAGCAGTTTGAATTCTGATCTGAGACGGATTATTTAATCCCAAAGCATATTAAGTCAACCGTTGCTGCCAAGTACACATTTTTCCTAATTTCTTTCCAAACAAAGTCTGGATTTACATAAATAAATGGGGGAAAGATGGCAGTGGCGGGAGAGTAGCACCTGCTCAGGACCCTGGGGAGGGCATTTATTTTTCAACGCTGGATGGATTTAACCAGGAACCCTGCTTGGAAACTCACTCGCTGCCCCCTTCAGCACATGTTGTTCTGCATGAGCAATGCTACACCTCTGGTCTGGGCGCTTTGCGAGTTTACGGCTCCTGCTTCATTTCCTACTGGCATGGGGTCCACATCTCCTTCAGCACCTTGATGTGTTACAGTGTTTACAGGCCCTGTCCAAAGGCAACAGGCCATTTATTAGCCGTATTTCCTTTTTCAGCAACATTCAGAGGTGCCCATAGGAGGAGAAAAACCCCATCATGTTCCTCAACATGTTTTTCTTCTCCAAACCGGGTTTCCATGGCTGGTGGTGTCTGTTGGGAGGGATGTGTGCTCAGATCAGATAGCAGGCCACATCAGGGTACCTTTGAAGGTGAGACTGTGCAAATAAAGCCAGCAGGGAAATGCATATCCAGCAATTAGGTTCTATTCAGGCCCCTGCGGTAAGACCCTTAGGTCATTTCCAAAATATTTTAGTCTATCGTCATGACAATGGCTAAGGGCCTTTTGTGTAGACTAAAACCAGATCAAGACCAAGCTACATGGGACTTGTTTGCAATCAGTGCCCAGAGGAAACAATTAGCCTGCAGCACTGCCAGGTCTTTCATGGTAAAAGTGGGTAAGAGGTTGGTGTAAGTGGCCACCAGACGCTGCTATGTGTCTCCCTGGTAAACAACACCGGGTATCATCTGGGTGGAGTGTCAGTGTCAGGTCTGGGATGATGGCGCTCCTTCCCTGTGCAGGCTGGGACCCAGCCTATAATGCCCTTTGTGCTGTATGCTGCAGTCAGTCTACTGAGATGGTGTATACTGAGTGTACAAAACATTAGGAACACGTGCTCTTTCCATGACATAGACTGACCAGGTGAATCCAGGAAAAAGCTATGGCCCCTTATTGATGTCACTTTTTAAATCCACTTCAATCAGTGTAGATGAATGGGAGGAGACAGGTCAAATAAGGATTTTTAAGCCTTGAGACAATTGAGACATGGATTGTGTATGTGTGCCATTCAGAGGGTGAATGGGAAAGACAAATGATTGAAGTGCCTTTGAACGAGATATGGTAGTAGGCATACTGGTTTGAGTGTGTCAAGAACTGCAACGCTGCTGGGTTTTTCACGCTCAACAGTTTCTGTATCAGACAACTTGACACAACTGTGGGAAGCATCAAAGTCAACATGGGCCAGCATCCCTGTGGAACTCTTTCGACGCCTTGTAGTCCATGCCCGAAAATATTCTGAAGGCAAAAGGGGGTACAACTCAATATTAGAAAGTTGTTCTTAATGTTTTGAATACTCAGGCCATGGTCGGATGCACACCAGTGAGCTCGGGAAAATGTTTTTGAATGGCAAACCATTTTTTTTTTATCTTGAACACAATGTTGTCTTAAGAGTAAATAGATTTTTTCCTCTTGAATATTGTTTTTGATATGTGTTTGAAATGGCAGATTTTAATCATATCACTGTATTTCTGTATGACATACACAGATTATTTTCAAATGTATTTATTTATCTGCAGTCTGGTCATTCTCAGGGAGCCGATTGTTGAGGAACTGGGTTGTAGATGTCTCTTCACAAAGGGAATCGTTTAAATGGACCATTGTGCATATTCTTCTCTCTTGTTTTGGAAAAAAACTCTCCCCAGAGCCGTCTGGTTTCCTAATCGGTAATGAATGGCTTTTGATGGGGAAACTCCCCTGTTCTAACAGACTCCTGTTCCTTCTTTTTCAGGCCTAATGGAAATCCGATCTGTCAGTGTGGGTGTCGTCGCCATCAAATCTGTCAGCACTGGGCTGTACTTAGCAATGTCCAAAAAAGGCACACTCTTTGGATCGGTAGGTACACCTTGCAACATTGTTTCACAAGACGCCCTGGGGGGCCAGGTTCTAGCTAGGGGACCCTGATCATTCCAACACGGATCATTCCATTCAAGTGAGTCTTCGAGGTATCCACCAGGAAAATCAGGCCAGAGTTGCAGTATCAATCATGGCTATACACCTGGGCCAAGCCTAATGATAGCTACAGGTGATGCTCACATGCATGACTTGAAGAGAGGCTTGTTCCAATGTCAAAATAGATGGCCAAGAAAAGGAAGCTGAACTGAGATGACAAAATAGGCAGATGTGAAGGTCTAGTGTGCCGTCTGCCCGCTGTTGTGCTCACACACAGCCAGCTCTCTCGTTCTTTCTTTCTTTCCCTCCCTCTCTTTCTCTCTGTCATGTAATGAGGCTGCCTATGGCGTGGTGTCTAAGGGCGCTATTCAATCTGTATCGCGGAAGTTCAGCGTCACAGTGTGATTGAAATTTAAAGGCAATGTTTCTGCGTCACCGCAGACTGCTTCCCTGGTAAACGCTGAATATGTTGGCTCAATCTGTAACGCTTCAGTGATACAGACTGAATAGAGCACTAAGTGTTTTACAGCTCAGAGAGAGAGAGAGAAATCTGTAGCTGGCAATCCGTCAGTACTGTGAAGCTGTGATGTGACAAGTTTGCAGACAGTAATTTCACCCTGCCACCAGCGTAAATAGGACATAGATGAACTCAATCAGCCTATCAAAGCCTCTCCATTCACTTCCCACTGAATCCTCCCAAAATGACCATTAAGCAGAAGAATCACGCTAGGCTGATGCTATCTCCATAAGGGCCCTGTGACATTGGACTGATAGAGGCCTGTAGAAGGGATTTCTCTAGAATCCGTTGTCACGGTCACATCTTTTAAGTCATACTCACTTACAGATAAGAAGCTCAACCACCCATGGTAAAGTGGAGAGGGCTTTGTTGGCTAGGCTGTGCATGTATATTGACACAAATCACTGCTTTATCCTCAGAAGTGGATAAAGGAAGAAACAACCAACATGAAAAAGCATGAATCTGATTGTTTGTTATGCTTTTTCATGTTGGTTTTTCAGTAACATCCAACTATCTTCTTGACCATGGTCCAACCATAACAATCACCTAATTATATATATTTTTCCCATTCACTGTGAATGGCCATTCACTTTGAACACACAACAAAAGGCTCCATAACAGCACAGCAACATGTGGAACATTTGAGTGCAATAACAGACATAGAGCTTTGTCCCTAGCTCAGAGGTATGTCCATGCTGCTGCTGTTAGTTAATCCTTCTAGTCATAATAAACACCTGCCTCTCCCTCTCTTCCTCTCTCCCCTCTCTCTGTTTCTCTCTCTCTCTCACACACTTGTAGATTAAGTACAACCCTAACTGTAAGTTCAAGGAGCGCATCGAGGAGAACGGCTACAACACGTACGCCTCCCTGCGCTGGAAACACGGCGGCAGGCAGATGTTTGTGTCTCTGAACGGTAGAGGGAAGCCCCGGCGAGGTCACAAAGCTCGGAGGAGACACCCCTCCACCCACTTCCTCCCCATGCTGCCCTCATAGCTGGACAACAGGGCTCTGCTCTGCGTTGCAACCAGCCCACCACAGTCCCAGTCCCTACTACTAGTGTTGTTGTTATCAAGATAACTATTGATGATATTATTATTATTCTATCCATCCCCTCTCCCATATATGTACATTTGTTGGGGTTTTATACACAATTTTGTTTGTCGAGATCGCAGTGGGGGCATAATACAGTACGTTTAAGTTATTCCTTTTTTCGTTTAAGGTCCAGAAGTAAAGCTGCTAATATTGTGTAAATACAGCATGTCTATTATTATTATGATTGGTTATCAAGCTGAGGGATGATATTGATGACGCTCTTCTGTGTAAGGAGTAATTTTGACACCACCGTCTTCTGCAAAAGTGTGTAATTGAAACATATCCCCCCATTAAAGGGTACGAGAATTGTCTATATATTGCCCCCCACCCATCCCTTCATTTCTGTGACTCTACAGGAGACAATGCTTTTCCTTGAGTGACCTTTCAATATGCTATTAAAGCAAATAACTGGTGAAAGAAACCTGACAAACAGTGAACAGATTTGAACATTGATTTAGGTTGTCAAATACGTTCATCTGAGCAAGTAACTAAAGCATTTGAGAGAGGACTCTCTTAAGATACTGAAAGGCCTTTACAATAAAAGGACTCTTGCACTTGACTGGACTTCAGAGGGGACAGACTTCCTTGTTGATGAAAACATTTGGACTGAAAATTGATACCCATGGATGTCTGCTATAAGACAAAAACATAAACTGACGACATCTGGCTATCGGTTCTTTTGGGTTTCTGAAATGAGTGTGTGAGCTCTGCAGGTCCCACTGGGCATAAACTAGTTGAAACAACATTGTTTCCACATCATTTCAACAAAATAATTAAATGTGATGATGTTGAATCAACGTGAAAACTGATTGGATTTGCAAAAAGTCATCAACGTAAGGGAATTTTGCCATTTTCCACCTAAATGTTGACCTAAATTCAATGACATGGTGACTCAACCAAATGTAAATCCAAACTAGATGTAGAAATGACATCTGTGCCCAGTGGGGTGTGCTTTAGCCCCCTTCTTTCATTCAATAATCCTAGACCACTAGCTCAGGGGTCAGTCTTTGAAAGTGGGACTCATGACATTGTCTCTGATATGTAAGTTCCAGAATTCAGTAGTTAAATGCATACGGTACTCCCTTTGAAACATGTTGTGCATTTGAGGCTGTATGTACACTTCTTCACAGTGCTAAGACTACCCATTAATTTCTAACGTATAGTAACTGGTTATTGCATTATCTTGTCATGTCTTGTTAACATTTTCAAAAACCTGTTGCAAATAGAACTTTTAATATATTTAAGCCTTTTTGTACCGTATAACGTTTGAAGTTGATGTTATTGCTTCCATTTTGTGTCTAGTCCAAAAATCCTGACTGTATTCCATTCCATATTTTAGTCTATACTGTATGTTACTGTAATATGGCACCTCCTAACATCGCAATCATCATCTACTGAGTGGTCAGCAGTGACAGTATCTACCAGAACACCCGTTTCAACTATCAGTCAGCTATTAAGTAGACAATATTGGTCTGTCAATTGAATACTGTCATCATAACAACATAAGTGAGTGCCTTGATTCATGTTCAGCTTGGTGAACTTCAATAAAATGCACAGAAATTACACCATTTTCAAGGAGTCACTTATAGTAACACGCTTCACATCTCCTCAGTTAGCTCCATTCAAAAAGAGTCAATGTTTTCCCCTGATGTAATGTACTGTACTTGCCTTCATTGTTTTGCATTGTCAACATCTCCATCAGAGTTACACAATCTGCATTATCATCATAACAACATGAACATTCAATGCCGGAGTGGACTAGCTGTAGTGGACCTCCCCTGACTTGTAAAATACTTGTGCTGATGAGCTCTTCAATGGGCTATCATGGGTCTTTAATCACAATGAAGGCCTGGTAGTATGGGAGGCCATTGAATCGTTTCACCCTGCAGATTGGAAAGATGGGGATGAATGGCCTCTATTGGGGGGAGAAAGGCTAACCTTTCAGACTGTCAATGTGAAATTGCTTTGAAGGGAAACATGTCTAGTCAAAATAGCTTTATGTCGCTCTGCCGTTCGATCTAAAGGACTGCCAAACAATTGGATTTTGGTGTGAGGGTCTAAGGAGACTTTGAGTGCGTTTTTGTTTCCAATACCCTTACAGTTTTACATCTTTTGAGTTGAAGAATTAGCTAAAGGATTCCTGTGTCTTAGTGGGGAAAGTTTCGGCGGCGACACATTTGGAATCTTTAAAGTGCCACATGCCAAATCTGTAGGGTCTTCCCAGCAAACCAAAATTGGTTCTGTGAAGGTTCCCAGAACATTTGTTAGGTTGCAGCAAATATTCTCATAACACATAAACTGTCCAGTCGAGGTGAAGATTATGAAATGTTTGTATAAAACATTTGCCTGATGTTACAAGAACATTCCCAGAACAAATTCTGTCTGTTCTGTAAAAGTTCCCAGAATGTTTCATCAGGTTGTGGGAACAGTCTAGTGAGAAAAAAGATATGTCACAAAAGATATGTTTCCGAAACACAAAATCTGTCTAGTTTATTTTAGGGTGCAAAAAACATTCCACTGATGTTACAACAATGTCCTCAGAACACATTTCGTCTGTTCTTTAACTGATCCCAGAATGTTTAATTAGGTTGTGGTAATACTGTAGATATGTTCCCAAAACACAAATACTGTCTAGTTGTGCTGACATTCCGATAATATTTGTATTAGGCTGCACAACACATTCCTTTGATGTTGCAGGAATGCTGACAGAACAACCTTTCTGAGTTCTTTATAAATCTTGAGGAAATAAAGATATCCTCTCTTTTAGTAGAGTATACCTGAGCCTCAATTCCACCGTTGTTTTTCCACAGATGGTATGTGGAGGGTTTTCTCTGGTCGCCGGGAGGGAGGGCAGGAGGGTCTGGGGGGTGACTGACAAGCAACCTTAGTTGCTAGTGGGGTGGAAGGGATGGGAAACATGGTTTCTGGAAGTGGGGGGTGGGGGAATGGGATGGGATGGAATGGTGGGATGGGAGGTTGGGGGTGGAGGCCCACTTCTTTTTTGTTTTCTTTTCCTGTTTATACTGAATTTATTATTACTTAAACTCTGTATGTATTACTTACTTTTCTTTTTCTTTTGAGCAGCAGCCCACAGGTACATTTGATATAAACTGAATATATAATTGAAATGGATATTCTACCTGTAACCCCTCCCCAACAAAAACATGCAATCATCAGCTCTGCAGACAGATCCTTAAAACCTCTGCACCACCAGGGGACAGCTGCAGCCTTGTGTTTTTTCCCCTAGTCAAATATGGTCAATCAGGACAAAGAACAATTTCTGAGTTATTAAAATGTTCCCATCCTTTTCTTAGAGGCAGGTGGCCTAGTCGTTAAAGCATTGGGCCAGTAACTGAAAGGTTGCTAATTTGAATCCCTGAGCCGACAAGATGAAAAATCTGTCCTTCTTCTCTTGCACAAGGCAGTTAACCCCCCATAAACAATGGTGCCCAATGTGTCAGCCCCCAACACCTTTCTGATTCAGAGAGATTGGGTTAAAAGCGGAAGTCAAGTTTTGGTTGGACCTTGTGCGCAATTGACGATAAAAATGAATTGTACACTTTTAATTTAATCCTTTAATATGCTGTATACTTGCAACACTGTATATGATCATTTTCTTTCTTTATCACGTGTTGAACGTCTTATGAAATGTGATTTTAGTTGGATAGAGCTTCCTTTAAATAACTTGTACTCTTGTGTATTCATATGCTTCTTGTCACGTTCAGGCCTGATATTTATAGGCTGGCGTGTTTAGTTTCGTTTTGGTGTAGGGTTTTTTTGTTCTAGGTGTTGTATTTCTATGTTGGGGTAATGTTTCCCAATTAGAGGCAGCTGAGTGTTGTTACCTCTAATTGGGAACCATATATATGTTTGTAGTTTTCAGAGGGGTTTTGTGGGTTATTGTTTGTGCATAGCTTGTTATGTGTGTAGTTATGTTCAGCATCACGATCTTCGTTTATATTTTGTTGTTTTTGCCCAGTTACGTGGATAAATAGAAATGTATACTGGAAGCATCGCTGCGCCTTGGTCTGTCCCTTCAGGAGATCGTGACAGAATAACCCACCACAAAAGGACCAAGCAGCAATGTCAAAAGGAGTCCTGGACATGGGAGGAGATATTGGCTGGTAAGGGGCCTTGGAGGAAAACGACGGAGCATCGTCACCCCAAGAAGGAGATGGAAGCGGCGAAGACTGAGCGAGGGAGTTATGAGGATGTATATGGAGCGTGGAACCCGGAGAGGGAGAGATATGTTGGGACTCGCCTGGCGCGGAAACCCGAGAGGCAGCCCCCCCAAAAAAA
>QNTS01001514.1:307134-320780 GCA_003317085.1 Hucho hucho
CACGGCCCGTTCCTGCTCCCCGCACCAGAGGTCCAGTGCGCATAGAGAGCCCATCATGGCCCGTTCCTGCTCCCCGCACCAGAGTCCCAGTGCGCGTCATGAGTCCAGCACGGCCCGTTCCTGCTCCCCGCACCAGAGTCCCAGCGCGCGTCGACAGTCCGGAGCCTCCAGAGACGGTCCCCAGTCCAGAGCCTCCAGAGACGGTCCCCAGTCCGGAGCCTCCAGAGACGGTCCCCAGTCCGGAGCCTCCAGAGAAGGTCCCCAGTCCAAAACAAACTGTTCCGGCAAATAGCCCAGGGCCTCCGGTGTGGGACCCCGAGCCAGCACGGCCGGCACTGGAGCTGCCACCTGGGGCAAGGAGGCCCACTCGAAGACCCCCCCCCAATGGACTTTTGGCGCTGTCAGAGTCCGCGCCTTTGGGGGGGGTACTGTCACGTTCAGGCCTGATATTTATAGGCTGGCGTGTTTAGTTTCGTTTTGGTGTAGGGTTTTTTTGTTCTAGGTGTTGTATTTCTATGTTGGGGTAATGCTTCCCAATTAGAGGCAGCTGAGTGTCGTTACCTCTAATTGGGAACCATATATATGTTAGTAGTTTTCAGAGGGGTTTTGTGGGTTATTGTTTGTGCATAGCTTGTTATGTGTGTAGTTATGTTCAGCATCACGATCTTCGTTTATATTTTGTTGTTTTTGCCTAGTTACGTGGATAAATAGAACTGTATACTGGAAGCATTGCTGCGCCTTGGTCTGTCCCTTCAGGAGATCGTGACACTTCTTAAATACATTTTCCATTTACATTAGTCATTTAGCAGACACTCTTATCCAGAATGACTTACAGTAGTGAGTGCATACATTTTCATACTTTTTCGTACTGAGTCAGAACAGACTCAGAACCTTAAAACTAAATAAGAAAACAATTGTACCTTTTCTCAATTTCAAAAACACTTTTCATAAGACGTTCAACACATGATAAAGAAAGAAAATTATAAAACACAGTGTATGAAGAGGATGGGATTTTTTAAATAATTTGTTCTGTGTCCTTATTGACCATCTATAAAAACATTAAAAAAAATAACCACAAGGCCACAGCTATCCCCTGGTTGCGCAGAGGCTTAGTGATCTGTGAAAATTGCAGGGGCAACCCCACATATTCTTTAACCATATTTATTTAGGGGGGGGGGACTATTAAATAGAGGCTCAGATATACTAAATCCAGTCAAATGCAGAATTTAGACTGTAAAAAACCAAACGTGTGAAAATGTACAGGTTTTTTTTAAATGCACCCAATATAATTCCTAACTGGAGACGCTTGATATGGTCCCCCCTGGCTTATTTTTCATGATCTGAAAAGCAAAAGTGATCCTAGATCAGCACTCATACTCTTGGATACCTTGTAAATATGTGACTTATTTCAGGAAGCTAGGCGTATGTCGCATGTCACTACTTCACAGAAGAGGCATTTGAATGTCTTTTTTTAATTATTAAAATGAGTTTTTGATGTACCTTAATTACAAACTTGTACGTCATCTGTAAATATGAATAATACTGTTAAATTTACTAGCCTAGTTGGTTTAGCCATGGAAAAATATAGGAACCTTCCCGCTAGCCACGATTGGCTGAGATAACTTACTTACTTTCAAGCCGTTAACGAACAATGCAGTTTTAAGAAAAATAAGAGTTAAGAAAATATTTACTAAATAAACTACAGTTAAAAAAAAAGTAACACAATAAAATAACAATAACGCGGCTATAGACAGGGGGCACCGGTACCACGTCAATGTGCGGGGGTACAGGTTAGTTGAGGTAATTGCGGTAATATGTACATGTACTGTAGGTAAGGTTAAAGTTACTATGCATAGATAATAACAGCAAGTAGCAGCAGCGTAAACAGCAAGTAGCAGAAGCGTAAAAAAAAAGGGGGGGGGGTCAAAGCAAATAGTCTGGGTAGCCAGGTAGAAGCTGTTAAGGAGCCTTTTGGACCTAGACTTGGCGCTCCGGTACCGCAGTGTGCGGTAGCAGAGAGAACAGTCTATGACTAGGGTGGCTGGAGTCTTTGACCATTTTTAGGGCCTTCCTCTGACACCGCCTGGTATAGAGGTCCTTGATGGCAGGAAGCTTGGCCCTAGTGATGTACTCGGCCGTATGCACTACCCTCTGTAGTGCCTTGCGGTCGGATGCCGAGCAGTTGCCATACCAGGCGATGATGCAATCAGTCAGGATGCTCTCGATGGTGCAGCTGTATAACATTTTGAGGACCTAAGGACCCATGCCAAATCTTTTCAGTCTCCTGAGGGGAATATGCATTGTCTTTCCCTCTTCATGACTGTCTTGGTGTGTTTGGACCATGATAGTTTGTTAGTGATGTGGACACCAAGGAACTTGAAGCTCTCGAGAGCCGGTGTAGTAGGATTCAATCTTAGTCCTATATTGACGCTTTGCCTGTTTGATGGCTCGTCGGAAGGCATAGTGAGATTTCTTATAAGCGTCCGGTGTCCTGCTCCTTGAAAGCGGCTGCTCTACCCTTTAGCTCAATCCATGGCTTCTGGTTGGGGTATGTACGTACAGTCACTGTGGGGACAACATCATCAACGCACTTATTGATGAAGCCGGTGACTGATGTCGTATACTCCTCAATGCCATCAGATGAATCCCGGAACATATTCCAGAATGTTCTAGCAAAACAGTCCTGCAGCTTATCATCTGCGTCATATGACAACTTCCTTATTGAGCGAATCACTGGTACTTCCTGCTTTAGTTTTTGCTTGTAAGCAGGATTTAGGAGGATAAAATGATGGTCAGATCTTCCAAATAGAGGACGAGAGAGAGCTTTGTATGAGTCTCTGTGTGTGGAGTAAAGGTGATGTAGAGTTTCTTTTCTTCTGGTTGCACATGTGACATGCTGGTAGAAATGAGGTAAAACGGATGTAAGTTTTCCTGCATTGAAGACATGTCAATGTCCTGGGAAATATTCTTGTTACTTACAATGTCACGCTAATCACATCAGCGCACGTTAGCTCAACCGTCCCGTGGGGGGGAACACCGATCCTGTAGAGGTTAAAGTCCCCGGCCACTAGGAGCACCACCTCTGGATGAGCATTTTCTTCTTTGTTTATGACCTTATACAGCTCATTCGTTGCGGTATTATTGCCATCATCGATTTGTGGTGGTAAATAGACAGCTACGAAAAATATAGATGAAAACTCTCTTGGTAAATAGTGTGGTCTACAGCTAATCATGAGGTACTCTACCTAGACACAAACCACCACCCCTCGTCTTACCGGAAGTAGCTGTTCTGTCTTGCCGATGCACAGAAAACCCAATCAACTGTATATTATCCATGATGTCGTTTAGCCACGATTCTGTGAAACATATGATATTACAGTTTTTAATGTCCCATTGGTAGGATAGTCTCGAACGGAGCTCATCCAGTTTATTCTACAATAATTGCAGGTTGGCCAATAGGACAGATGGTAGAAGTGGGTTACCCACTCGCCAACTAAATCTCACAAGGCACCCGGATCTGCATCCCCTGTTTCGGCGTCTCCTCTTAATGCGTATGACAGGGATTTGGGCCTTGTCCAGGAGCAGCAGTATATCCTTCGCATCCGGCTTGTTAAAGAGGAAATCTTTGTCCAGTTCGAGGTGAGTAATCACTGTTCTGATATCCAGAAGCTCTTTCGGTCATAAGTCACGGTGGCAGAAACATTATGTACAAAATAAGTTACAAACAACGTGAAAAAACACACAAATAGCACAATTGGTTAGGAGCCCATAAAACGGCAGCCATCCCCTTCGGCGCCATTCTCTCTACGCAGCATATAAAGAGGATGGGTGAAGTGATGGTTAATAACCTAGTTACCAGTATGTCCCTGGGTTAGTTATGTCTAAGAAGGCCAAAAAAAGAAGCGTGGAATTCCTGATTGACCATACTTCAATGGCTATATATTGATGTACGAGAGCTTCCCTGGTGACACAGACGATAAAAGACCGATCTCAAGGTACCAAACATTGCAGGTTAAAACTCCACATGTGCAGATTGTCAATATATGAAGTGTAAAAAATATGGTTGTGTTTGTATGATTTAATGTTGTTCAAATGTCCTATGAAATAAAGAATGTTCAGATACTCAACTTGTGTTTGTCAGATTAAATGCTGTTCAAATGATCTATGACTGAAATTAAAATCCTATGTGTCTCTACATCACCTACAATACAGTCCTCAGAAGATAATTGCCATTCAATCTGGAGAGAAGCAAAGGGGATGTATTTAAATGTTGTGGTAATATTAGGAAAAACTTAAATATAAGATGTCCTTGAAATGTTCTGATGTCCAAGGTATTTTACGTGAACATCAATGGAATATTAAGTTAAACCTAAAACAAATATGCTATGAACTTCATAAAAACAGACTTATTTAATTCTTTCATTAAGGGAATGCCCTGTGCATCCTAACTTAAACATTCTATTAATGTCATAACAACTGAGCATATTTTGTGTTTTGGGAACTTTTGGGAATCTTTTGTAATGTACGAAGACTGTTCCCACAGCCCAATTACATGTTCTGGGAACCTTTAAAGAACGTAGATAGGCTGTTCTGTTAACATTCCTGCTACATCAAAGGCATGTTTTGTGCCACCTGATTGAACATTATCTGAATAACAGCAAAACTAAACAGCTTTTGTGTTTTGGGAACATATCTCTTGTCCCCACAATGTTCCCACTAGACTGTTCTGACAACCTAATTAAACATTCTGGGAACCTTTACAGAACAGAAGAAATGTGTTCTGGAAATGTTCATCAGGTGAATGTTTTTTGCACCCTAAAATAAACATTGTATAATCACCCGCACAACTGGAACGTTTTTGTGTTTTGGGAAAATATATTTTGTGATGTCGCCACAATGTTCTCAACAGACTGTTCCCACAATCGAATGAAACATTCTGGGAACCTTTAAAGAACAGATCAAATGTGTTATAGGAGCGTGTAACATCGGGTGAATGTTTTTTATACATGTTATGAGAAAATGTTACGCTACCTAAAGAATGTTCTGGGAACTTTCACAGAACCAATTTTGGTTTGCTGGGAAAACATTACTGGTACATTGTGTTATCACATTACCTGGAAACTTAACGAGAACTTTTGGGGAATGTACTTTGGTGGTTGTTACAGATGTTGGGCACAACATTTTAGAGAATGTTAGGAGAACATTCCAAGGATATATATATTTATTTATTATAAAAAATAAAATATTTTGTTACATTAATGTTTTTTGGACGCTATCATCCTAATGTCAGATAAAACCCTAACTAGAACTTAATGGGAATTTTAGCTAATGTTCTGGGAATGTTCCTGGAAATAGCGGAAAACACTAAAACTTCACTGAGGTTCTATATTTTATTGACAGTTAAGTTGAGAAATATAGTTTAGTAGACAATAGGCAGATATTATTAACTGTAAGTATAGAAGTAAGTGTAGTTTTGCAGGTGTTTCTCAACTAATGCATCCTGGTCTATTCTTCAGCAGGCACAGGAACTCTTTAAAACATGCAAGACTACAAAGTAAAGTAATCCCATTTTCTGCCTGTTCTGTTGAATGGCTCGCCTCATCGTCAAAGTGTCTCCACCTCTCCACTCATCTAACAGTCCAAGAATTTCTCCTTTCTTTCTTGGCTTTAAGGTGAGGCTGCCTGTTTATGCCAGACGCAGCTCAGAGCGCAGGGACACTAAATGGGAGTCTGTAATTATCATTGTTCCTCTACTGTCCTGTCAGTGCGCTCGCCAGCAAAACAAGAGGGATCCCTTGGCAGCGCTCATCAAAGCAATGGCCTTTGATCAGCAGAAAAGCCCAAAACGCTGTACAAAATCAAGGTGGAATGCGCCAAACATAGTAAAAGGGAATGGGAATAGATATTCTTCCAAAGACATCTTCACCTCCCCCTCTCCTCTGCCCTGTTCATGCTATATGCACAGGTGCTTGGTCCTAAATATGGGTTGTGTCTGATCAGCTATGTCTGAACAAAAGACTGAAAGAACTTTAATGAGAGGACAGGAGTCATGCAATGTTGTTGTGAAAAAGTAAGGACCACCACATTTTTATGAGATTGATCAGTTGCGTGCTATGTGTTGATGCACTCATATAGAGTGGTTTAATGGTTTGGCAAAGTGCAAAGAAACTATAAGCAAAATCAGTTAGTGGTCCACACCCTACATTTGACCTCATAGCCCAATGTCCTAATGACTTGTCCTGAGTCTTTACAGCAGAGCTCTGTACTGACCTCAAAATGTTAGGGCAGTACTGTGAGAATTATTCCAACCTCCAACAGCAAATTTTATTATACATCTGTCTGCCTATTACCCTATTTTACAGACACATACTGTATTTAGATAACTGAACTCAAAAGTTATTTTTTATTGTCCAATTCGTTTTTGTATCTATACATGCTTTGTCATCTGTAAAAGTTTCATAAAAATGGTTTCTTCCAGATTAATTGCAACTGGGGGACAAAACAAGCAACAATACATGCTCCAGAAAGCCCATTTTGAAGGCCCTTGGCCAAAATCCATGGGAGCACAAGTCATGCTGCTTTTGCGACAATGACCTAAAGCTTCAGGGACTTTTGAAACCTGTGTGGTCATTTTCTCTCAGAGGAGTGAAAAGAACTGTGGTGTGCGGGAGAAAAAAAAACCTTGTCTCTCATAATACCGATCTATGCATTGTAGACGGAAAGGGAGGAGGGAAGGCACACAATTTTAAAGTGATTGAATTGCTATTACAGCCCCTGAGACTAATTGTGGCTGTTGTGTCTCTCGGTGGCCGAGGGGGTTCTGGAGTGGCACTGCATGCTTTACCCAGTGGGGTTTTCAGACAGAAAAGCCCTGAGAGAGCCCAGGACCACCGAAGATCAATAGCAAACCCTTCAGTCTTTCACAGGCCTACTCTAATCCTTGTCATTTGTCTGCCATTTTGTTCTGGGCCATTCACAGCTCCCTGAGTTTTGGATTATGGTCTTGTTTAGTTGCAAAAACAGCCCAAGTTATTACGGTGAATGGACCGAGGGACAGATGATGAGTGGGAGTGCACGTGCGCATGTGTGTACCTGTGTTAGAAGAAAATTAGAATATCCCCAATGTCTCAGAAAAAGCTGAATGTTTCTTTTCTTCCTCATAGAACTCAGTAAGAATGAGTTACAATGTCAGTTAGAGTGGGTTAAGTTCCATAACTTTCAGAAATTCCTTTACTTTTGTGTTCCTTCTGTGGCTGTCTGGCCGAACTCCCTCTGTCGGAGTCTTGGCAGTAGGCATCAGATCCATCAGACGGGCCATATCGGGCCTTCTCATCACTGAGTGAGTGGATTAGTCTGTGTGTCTGCAGCCACATGAGACAGGGCTGCTGAGTGGCACACGCGCCAGCCACATTACCCCCAAAGCCCTGTCATGCCACTCCACAGGTACGCGGTGCCACAGAGGCCTCCGTCCAGCCTCAACCCTGTGTGGCATTCCCCAGATGCCTGCAAGCATGTCAGACACCGCAGGATGGGAAGGGAAGTCTAAGAGAATGGCGAGAGGGTATAGGGGTTGAAGGGGCTGAGGCTAGTCTCCGTCTAGATAGTTTGGCCAACCGAAGCAGGACAGATTTTGGATGAAGTCCCAGTCAACATCATAAGGTTGTCTTTGGCTTTTAGTGACTGGAAAAGGCCTAAGTTGGGACAGGTTCATGCGAAGCCTGAGGCGTGCCAAACCTTATCCACCCTGCCCCTCGAGCTCCAGTGTGTGTGGAGTAATTCTCCAAGGGAGAGGGGTTAGAGTGTCTCTGTCTTTTGGCACCATCTGCGCTGGGATATTTTCTCAGAGCTAAGGCTACAGTAGCACACGCTGGCCTTTTCTGTTCAAAGACTAGCGGGTGGGTGCTCGTCCTTAAAGAATTTTTTTTCCGCATATACTGTTAAAAATTTGGTTTTCGTCACAGCTTATTTTTCCTGCTTAGGAGTTTAAAAAATAAGCTGGTGTCGCTGTGATGAGAACGTTTTTATTGGATTACCCTGGCGGGCTGTATCAGACGCATAAAATAACCATGACCAGAAAGTGTCAGTTCCTCTGTGAAGCACTGTCATCATCTGATTCTCAAGAACAGAACACAGATAACTTGACACTGTTGGCAAAGGGAGAGGAATACAACGGGAGGTTACAGTTCAGTTTGAGGGGGCAAATTTTTCCTACGGAGAGCTACAGATGAGGAACTGAAATTAAACAGCCTTTGAAATGCAATCGTTTTCTCAGTACCCAAGAGAAATATAGAGAGGCTGTGGAATCTAAGAGGGGCTATGACATGTAGCCTACACTAAGAGGGTGTAGTTTTGACCAGACTGCCACGAGTCTAGACAGGCTATGAGCTATTACTATAGTCCCCTCTGGAGCCTAATAAATCAATTTCCCCTTCTAGTCCCACATTTTTGTGTGTGTCCTCCATCTCTGCCTCCACTTCATTCTCCTCCATAAGAACTTTGACATTAGGTGGGGATCCTCTTCCAAAGCTTGCTGAAGTAAAAGGAGTAATGTTTCAATTGTGGTCCACACAAAGTTTGAGAAATGTCTGGTACTGTGTAACTACTGTAGGTATGAAGCCTTTTGGTACAATGTACAGTTGAAGTCGGAAGTTTACATACACCTTAGCCAAATACATTTAAACTCAGTTTTTCACAATTCCTGACATTTAATCCTAGTAAAAATTCCCTGTCTTAGGTCCGTTAGGATCCACACTTTATTTTAAGAATGTGAAATGTCAGAATAATAGTAGAGAGAATGATTTATTCCAGCTTTTACTTCTTTCATTACATTCCCAGTGGGTCAGAAGTTTACATACAGTCAATTAGTATTTGGTAGCATTGCCTTGAAATTGTTTAATTTGGGTCCAACGTTTTGGGTAGCCTTCCACAAGCTTCCCACAATAAGTTGGGTGAATTTTGGCCCATTCCTCCTGACAGAGCTGGTGTAACTGAGTCAGGTTTGTAGGACTCCTTGCTCGCACACGCTTTTTCAGTTCTGCCCAGAAACGTTCTATAGGATTGAGGTCAGGGCTTTGTGATGGCCACTCCAATACTTTGTTGTCCTTAAGCCATTTTGCAGCAACTTTGGAAGTATGCTTGGGGTCATTGTCCATTTGGAAGACCCATTTGCGACAAAGCTTTAACTTCCCGACTGATGTCTTGAGCTGTTGCTTAAAAAAATCCACATAATTTTCTTTCATCATGATGCCGTCTATTTTGTGAAGTGCACCAGTCCCTCCTGCAGCAAAGCACCCCCACTACATGATGCCGTCACCCCCGTGCTTCACGGTTGGGATGGTGTTCTTCGGCTTGCAAGCCTCCCCCTTTTTCCTCCAAACATAACAATGGACTTTATGGCCAAACAGTTCTATTTTTCTTTCATCAGACCAGAGGACATTTCTCCAAAAAGTACAATCTTTGTCCCCATGTGCAATTGCTAACCGTAGCCTGGCTTTTTTATGGCGGTTTTGGAGCCGTGGCTTCCTCTTTGCTGAGCTGCCTTTCAGGTTATGTCGATATAGGACTCATTTTACTGTGGATATAAGATACTTTTGTACCTGTTTCCTCCAGCATCTTCACAAGGTCCTTTGCTGTTGTTCTGGGATTGATTTGCACTTTTCGCACAAAAGTACATTAATCTCTAGGAGACAGAATGCGTCTCCTTCCAGAGCGGTATGATGGCTGCGTGGTCCCATGGTGTTTATACTTGCGTACTATTGTTTGTACAGATGAATGGGGTACCTTCAGGCGTTTGGAAATTGCTCCCAAGGATGAACCAGACTTGTGGAGGTCTACAATTTTATTTCTGAGGCCTTGACGGATTTCTTTTGATTTTCCTATGATGTCAAGCAAAGAGACACTGAGTTTGAAGGTAGGCCTTGAAATACATCCACAGGTACACCTCCTATTGACTCAAATTATGTCAATTCGCCTATCAGGAGCTTCTAAACCCAATTTTCTGGAATTTTCCAAGCTGTTTAAAGGCACAGTCAACTTTGTGTATGTAAACTTCTGACTCACTGGAATTGTGATACAGTGAATTATAAGTGAAATAATTGGTCTGTAAACAATTGTTGGAAAAATGCACAAAGTAGATGTCCTAACCGACTTGCCAAAACTATAGCTTGTTAACAAGAAATTTGTGGAGTGGTTGAAAAACAAGTTTTAATGACTCCAACCTAAGTGTATGTAAACTTCTGACTTCAACTGTACTGTAGGTATGACTCTGGGTAATCATAAAAGGGTAAACAATTGAGAAGGAACATATGTAAGATTCAAGAGAAGTGTAACCTCATCATAGTAGCCCTGCTGCTGTACGGAGGTTGAATTTTGAGGACTCATCTGAACCCGGCCTCTTGCAACACTACAGAAAGATAAGAAGTTAAGATATTACGTTTTAATAATGCATAATTGTGTTTGTAGATTTTTTCTGTGTGTTTTATTCACAGGTGCAAACACTTGTGAATCCAAGTGTGAATTACTCCATGCATTAGAGGCATGTTCCTCTGATACCTGATGGTCCCACCCACACTGAGCTGAGCTCCACGTTCCCAGTTCACACTGCTGAGCTGCATTCATCAGCCCTCTCAGACCCTCATGTCAAACATGATCCAGGGCTCCCCTAACATGACACACAAAGAGAGCCCCTCCACATCAATGGGCCAAACCGTTAGAGCATTAGAGGGCTTTGAGCTGGGGGAGCTGGGGGTGTGGGGGCTTTCTCTCTGGCACTGGGTAAGCACACTGAGTAGCAGTGGCTGATCTCCCCCATGCACTGCTGACTACATGGGCCCCTGTCTGCCAGTAACTCCAATGTAAGAGCTGAAGGCAGGCTACTCTGGAGGGGCCGACCTGTTGTCTTGATAATGATGGAGAGGACAGAGGTTGGAGTCACTTCCTCAGTTAGAGTGGCTTCCTCATTCCAAGTGAGCATTGCAATTAACCTCAATTGATGACAAAAACTAGGGGAGCAAGATGAAGGGATGAGAGCAACTGAACAAACATAACAACCTCTTATTCCTGAACAGGTTCATTACTCTCTACAGAGGACCTCGTTTGTCAACTATTTGCCCTAAAAAGCACACCAAAGAAGGTCAAATCAAATCAATGTTATTTGTCACATGCGACAATACAACAGGTGTAGACCTTACAGTGAAATGCTTGCAAGCCCATAATTAACCAACAATGAAGTTAGGAAAAATAAGTGTTTAGCAATTAATTTTTTTTTAAATAACAATTAATTAAAGAGCAGTCATGACAAAAAAATTGTGTTTTCTATCACAAAAAGAGATCGACACCACACAAGCACACATGCACAATGGCTAGTACAATGGCTGAACAGGTCTGTTATTTTACTCTGGGGAAGCTGCTCCATCTCTTGGTAAGAAGACTGCATAACTTTCAGTGGCAGCTCATATTTTTCTGACTCTCTTGCCCCCTCCACTGGATATACTGCAGTACCTGATTTACTTTTAAAGGCTCAAATCTATGAGCTGAATCCTATAGTAACTTGAGGTCTCCGTACATCAGAGGAGGCTGGTGGGAGGAGCTATAGGAGGATGGGCTCATTGTAATGGCTGGAATGGAAGGAATGGAAAGCTATCAAATACATCAACCACACGTGTGACTACGTTCCTTTTCTTCCATTCCAGCCATTACAATGAGCCAGTCCTCCTATAGCTCCTCCCACCTGCCTCCTCTGGCACACATCACTAGGACTTGGAATCAAATGATGAATCTCTTGAGTCAGATTGTGAGAAACAGAGTGTGGGTTTACATTTGTAATACTTTTGTAAGACCATGTCTGATTGTCAGTCTCCAATGTTGTGACCTACACTGAGTGTACAAAACATTAGGAACACCTGCTCTTTCCATGACATAGACTGACCAGGTGAATCCAGGTAAAAGCTATGATCCCTTATTGATGTTACTTGTTAAATCCACTTCAATCAGTGTGGAAGAAGGGGAGGAGACCGGTTAAAGAAGGATTTTTAAGCCTTGAGACAATTGAGACATGGATTGTATATGTGTGCCATTCAGAGGGTGAATGGACAATACTAAATATTTAAGTGCTTTTGAACGGGGTATGGTAGTAGGTGCCAGGCGTACCAGTTTGAGTGTGTCAAGAACTGCAACGCTGCAGGGTGTCCAATGTGTATGAAGAATGGTCCACCACCCAAAGGACATCCAGCCAACTTGACACAACTGTGGGAAGCATTGGAGTCAACATGGGCTAGCATCCCTGTGGAAGACATTCGACACCTTGTGTAGTCCAAGCCCCGACGAATTGAGGGTGTTTTGAGGGCAAAAAGGGGTGCAATTCAATATTAGGAAGGTGTTTCTAATGTTTGGTGCACTTTGTGCGTACAGTGGGGTCCAAAATACATCCTTGATAAAGATGAGCAAAAATAACTCTATAAAATAAATAATTCAAATGCTGAGGTATATTGTATGCTAAAAGAATTGGGAACTTATATAATTTCATACTAATATAATTAATCAGAAAAATAGATTTTGTTTAACAAGTAATAACTTTTTTTTAAAAACATGTAGGAGTCAAAATTACTGACACCCATTTTTTCAATACGTTTCAAAACCCCACCTTGCGAGTATAATGGCACTGAGCCTTTTTCTGAAATGTTTTATGAGTTGGAGAACACATTGGGAGGGATCTTAGACCATTCCTCCATACGGAATCCGTCCAGATCCTTGATATCCTTCTACGCTTATCGACGGCCCTCTTCAATTCAAACGATAGGTTTGCAATGGGTTTCAAGTCTGGAGACTGAAATGGCCATTGCAAAATGTTGATTTGTTGGCCAATTAACCATTTCTTTGTGGATTTTGATGTGTGCTTGGGGTTATTGTCTTGCTGGAAGATCCACTTGCAGCCAAGTTTCAGCTTCCGGGCAGAGGCAATCAGGTTTTTGGTTAAAATGTTCTGGTACTGGGTAGAGTTCATGATGCGATTGATCTAAACAAGGGCCGCAGGACCAGTGTAAGCAAAATAGCCCCATAACATCAAAGATCCACGACCATATTTTAGAGTAGGTATGGGATTATTTTCTGCTTATGAATTCTCATTTCGATGCCAAACTCGATGCCACTAGTGCGCGTGGTCAAAGAGTTCTACTTTTATGTTGAAAAATACAAATCACATTGAAAACCTGTGGTTTGAATTGAAGAGGGCAGTCCATAATCGCAGATGAAGGATAGCAAGGATCTGGAAGGATTCTGTATGGAGGAATTATCTATGATTCCTCCCAATGTGTTCTCCAACTCATAAAACATTCAAGAAAAAGGCACAGGGCCGTTATTCTCACAAGGTGAGGTATTGAAACGAATTGAAAACAGGGGTGTCAGTAATTTTGACTCCTACCTTTTTGAGAAAAACAGTATTATTTGTTAAACAAAATGTCTTTCTCTGTGCAATTGTATTAGTATATATACAGTTGTAGTCAGAAGTTTACATACACCTTAGCCAAATAGATTTAAACTCAGTTTTTCACAATTCCTGACATTTAATCCTAGAAATAATTCCCTGTCTTAGGTCCGTTAGGATCCACACTTTATTTTAAGTGTAACCCCCTCACCAGGCTCGAGTTTGA
>QNTS01001515.1:13495-43189 GCA_003317085.1 Hucho hucho
GTTTAGACAGCAGACCAAGGCCAACAGTATGAGGCTGTTTAGACAGCAGACCAAGGCCAACAGTATAAGGCTGTTTAGACAGCAGACCAAGCAGAGGAATGTACAGATGTAGGATTTTCATTTGACCTATAATGTCACAGCAAAATAATAATGCAGCAACAGGATTTGAACATTTAGTCCATAATGTTGCTTGATCGGTGGTTAGGCTATTAGCTGGTCAAAAGTAGGCTACATGAAAAGTGCATGTACTGTTAATATAACTGTGTGTTAATGTGCGTTTTCAGTGAATTTATATAAATCACAAAGCTTATCTGCATTTCCTGCGGTCAGGAAGATTCTCAGAAACAAAAGACTGATCAAATTAAGATCCTACATCTGTAGTCTAATGTTGTGTGTCTGATTAATGAGTTGCCCCTTTGCACCACAGCTGGACCCTTGGCTTGGCATTGTATGTGTGCACATATGTGTGTATGCGTAGGCATGCACGTGTCCTATTTCCCAGTCTTTCTGCAGACTGATCTGCCTGAGTGTAGGGTGTCCATGTAGGACATGTGTTATGCCATTACATTTCTAAAGGAAATATGCAGTAATTTTTGCAGTTAAATCCAAACCTCTGGATTTGTACTGCTATTTGTTCAGTTCTCTGACTGCCCAATACTGCAGGATCATCACATTCTTTATATTGCATGGATGCTCATCAAATGTAAGACTCTCACAAAATCAATCACCTAAATAATTAAAACTGGTCAGTATGCAGGTATTATAGGCAGTAAAACCAGAGGTACCGGAGGTGCTTACGTATTCACATACATGTACAGCATATATGACTATTCTATTAATTCGGTGTATGTTTGTGCAAAGTGCATGCATGTGTAAATGTATGTGTACATCCCGTAAAGTCCACCCATGTTGGGTTTGTCTTTTTGTGTCTCGGTGGGCTGCGTAGTGGCAGGGTTACTATGGTAACCACACATCCACATCCCACATCTCCCACAGTGAGAATACCCGCTCCCTCCACCTCCCTCTCTCCTTACCACCCTCTATTCCTCCCTCCTCTTCTCCCCATTCCTCCTCTGTCTGTATTGATCAGTCAGTAAGGCAGCTCAGTTATGTTCTCACCGGGCAGGGGAGGGGAGGGAAGGGGAGGAGAGGAGTCCCATGGGACAGACATCCAATGTGCCGTAAACCATAACGGCCTAATAATGGGCAGATTCCTCATTTCCACAATGCCGTAGCCATATCTCATCCCTACTCTGACAATCCCACCGAGCCAGAACAGCAATGCATGCTCAGCGCCTGAGTGGTAGTGAGGGGGGAGCTGGGCCTGGGTCTGGTGCTAGGGCTTGGGCAGGGGCTATAGAGCTGGGCAACTACCCTTTTAGTACAGCCCTAGCCTCCACATAATAGTCCCCATTTATATTTGACCATTGACTGACCTACTATGGCTATGATTAAATCAAATTTGATTTTATTTATCACATGCTTACAAGCCCTTCCTAACGATGCAGAGTTTAAAAACAATAATAAAAAGAAAAAATGTTAACACAATTATGATAATTTTTTGTATACAGGCCGTGCACAACTACAAATAGAAGTATAAACAGTCTTGCATTGCTTTATGCTTGCCTAGAGGGGTTACCCCCAGTGGCTGTGTTGATTTATGCTGTAGGTACATATTAATATAATGTATGTGTATAGGTCAGATACTATACAGAGAGGACTGTGTGTTAGCTAATGTGGCTAATGCCTATCAGCCTCCCAGTGGTAATGCTATATTAATGAAGGTGAGTGAGTCATTGTGGAGTTACCCGTGGTTGACCTGCTGATTCGTTTAACACCTCAGGGTGGAATGGGGAGCACTTAGATGTCCTCTGCTCATATAAACACTCCCACTAAAACTCAAGAGCTTTTCTGGCCACAAGGCATGGGCTCCTGAGTGGCGCAGTGGTCTAAGACACTGCATCTCAGTGCCAGAGGTGTCACTACAGACCCTGGTTTGATTCCAGGCTGTATCACAACAGGCCATGATTGGGAGTTCCATAGGGCGGCGCACAATTGGCCCAGCGTCGTTTGAGTTTGGCCGGGGTAGGCTGCCATTGTAAATAAGAAGTTGTTCTTAACTGACTTGCCTAGTTAAATAAAAAATGCTTCACACTACTGTCCAATCAATGTTTAAATATGCAGTGTTTCAAAGTGCTACTGAGCATGTGTGAGAAGACAGAGTGAGAAGCTGGGGTTTTGAGACTAGACAGAACTGGGTGGGCGTAGCTACCTTGGTATAGTGGGGTCTATTTTGAAGACATGTGTACTATGATTCAGATGTGAGCTAACTGCGGCTGCATTAAAGCCCCTCTGGCTACTGAATGAGGACATTCTTCATGCGGTGAAACTGTGAGCCCCAGATCTTTGCAGTATGATCACATTGACGTGTACTTTCATCAATAGCCTGAGCCCACAGTCCCTTTCCCTGGAATGTTACACACACATTAATAATAGGCCAGACTTCCCCCATCAAGAATATACGAGCGTTTCATTGATATTGTTAATATGATAAGCCTTGGCAAGCACATGTATGTCGACCCCCCCTCAATTTAAGGGCTTTATTGGTATGGGAAACATATGTTAGTATTGCAAGGGAAGTAGAGGGAAGTAGATAATAAATAAAAGTAAAATAAACAATACAAATGAACAGTAAACATTACACTCACAAAAGTTCCAAAAGAATAAATTCAAATGTCATTATGTGCAAATAGTTAAAGTACAAAAGGGAAAATAAATAAACATAAATATGGGTTGTATTTACAATGGTGTTTGTTCTTCACTGGTTGCCCTTTTCACGTGGTCACAAATATTGCTGCTGTGATGGCACACTGTGATATTTAACCCAATAGATATGGGAGTTTATCAAAATGTTGTTTGTTTTCGAATTCTTTGTGGTTCTGTGTAATCTGAGGGAAATACGTGTCTCTAATATGGTCATACATTTGGCAGGAGGTTAGGAAGTGCAGCTTAGTTTCCACCTCGTTTTGTGGGCAGTGTGCACATAGCCTGTCTTTTCTTGAGAGCCAGGTCTGCCTAAGGCGGCCTTTCTCAATAGCAAGGCTATGCTCACTGAGTCTGTACATAGTCAAAGCTTTCCTTAAGTTTGGGTCAGTCACAGGGGTCAGGTATTCTGCCACTGTGGACTCGCTGTTTAGGGCCAAATAGCATTCTAATTTGCTCAGTTATTACTTCTTTCCAATGTGTCAAGTAATTATCTTTTTGTTTTCTCATGATTTGGTTGGGTCTAATTGTGTTGTCTCTCTCTCTCTCTCTCTCTCTCTCCCTCTCTCTCTCTCTCTCTCTCTCTCTCTCTCTCTCTCTCTCTCTCTCTCTCTCTCTGATTCTGCGTTCCACTATAACAGTTTCCCTCTGGCTGTTGACCCTGTCCTGTTTAACAGTGGCAGGCAGCCAGCCAGCCCCTATCTCTTATCAGTCCTGACCTGCAGTATTAAACCCGCACCAGCACTAGATCAATAGCCATGTATTCATTGGATTGTGTGCCCTGAGGCAGACAGGCTGCAGCCCGACAAAGAGGCACACCTGAGCTCCCCCCTCCCTCCCTTCCTCCCTCCCTCTTCCCTCTCTCTCTCTCTCTCTCTCTCTCTCTCTCTCTCTCTCTCTCTCTCTCTCTCTCTCACACACACACACTACTCTGTTTGGGTTTTACATCCCCTCCCTCCCTCATTCAATGCGAGAGAGGGACAGAGAGAGAGAGGGATGGAAGGAAACAAGTTTTGAATACAAATGAGCTTCTCTCTAGTGGCACAGATACCACACATCCCCTCTCTCTCTCTTACTCACACACGGACACACAATCTTCCACACACACTGCCTCTTGGTCTGTATTGGAAGACAGCGCAGCACATGCAGTAATTCCCGCCACTTAATTGATTAACCCAGGCTGCTTATTTGAAGTGGCTAATTAGAGGGGGAGTGTGTCGAGTGTGTGAGGAGGGCTGGGGAGTCGCTGGCGCGCTTTATCTCCGTGCGCGTGTGTGAGTATCTGTCTGAGGAGCTCCGGTACCACGCTTCACTCTGGAGCAGGGGGAGGAGAGAAGAAGAAGAGAAGAGATAGAGAGGCAGCTGGGTGGGGAGATTTTCACAGCACTTTCCCTCATCTGAGATGGCCTCCGCGTAGGAATCTGGTGCCACGGCAACAGAGGAGCTAGGCAGCAGCGAGGAGTCTAAGGTAAGAGGGAGGGGGTGATGGGTTTTCCTCTCCTCTGTCTGCATGGGTTGCAGTATGAGGAGCAGTAGCATGTTAGCATTGCGCTGTATGTCAATGGTTCAGATTGGGGTCTGAAGCAGAGAGGCAGTGAGAGTGTTTTGGTGTTTATGTGGAGGTGAGGAGTGTTTCACTGTGGTATTCCCCAAAGGGAAGCTCTAATAACCTAGCGTTCTGAAATCCTATTAGGGTTTTCCCCCAGCCCTACCTACACCCTCCACCGCCCTATTAATAGCGTGAAGTGGGATTGTCTCTCTGGCAGGGGGGTGTGGTGTGTTTTTATTACTGCATGTAAGTGAAGGAGTGTGTGTGCCTAGGGTGTAAATGTGTGTGTGTGTGTGTTTATGCATTCTGCACACTGATATCTGCAGATTCAGCATGTGGTCTGGTTTGAGTGAAACATGTCTGTCAAGATCAAGGCACACACACTCAACACACTACCATCCTTACTACACACACCTTGGAAATGCACCAAGACAACAGTACAGTGATGAAAGGGACTTGAACTGATCTCTTTGAATGTGATTGGTTATAGGAGAGTATTCCGCAGCACAGGATAGCCACACACAGGGTGAAAGAAAGAAGCAGACAGTGCCATGTAAATGCTGCATTGGACTGTACAAACACATTGAATATACTACCTTGTACCTCTTTGAGTTGTACTGTGTCAGGGGGATGGCTACATTTAAGGATGAAAGGATCAACCAGACTGCCGTATACTGTGCCCTTCAGAAAGGATTCACACCCCTTGACTTTTTCCACATTTTGTTATGTTACATTCTGAATTTAAAATGGATTCAATGTAGATTTTTTTTGTCACTGGCCTACACACGATACCCCATAATGTCGAAGTGGAAATATGTTTAACAAATTAATAAAAAATGAAAGGTTGAAATATCTTGAGTCAATAAGTATTCAACCTCTTTGTTATGGCAAGCCTAAATAAGTTAAGGATTATACATTTGCTCAACAAGTCACATAATAAGTTGCATGGACTTACTCTGTGTGCAATAATATTGTTTAACATTATGTTTTAATGACCACCTCATCTCTGTACCCCACATATACAAGTATCTGTAAGGTCCCTCAGTCTAGCAGTGAATTTAAAACACAGATTAAACTACAAAGACGAGGGAGGTTTTCTAATGCCTCACAAAGAAGGGCTCCTATTGGTAGATGGGTAAAAAAGAAAAGCAGACATTGAATATCCCTTTGAGCATGGTGAAGTTATTAATTACACTTTGGATGGTGTATCAATAATACACCCAGTCACTACAAAGATATAGGCATCCTGGAGAGGAAGGAAACCATTCAGGGATTTCACCATGAGGCAAATGGTGACTTTAAAACAGGTACAGAGTTTAAAGGCTGTGATAGGAGTAAACTGAGGATGGATCAACAAGATTGTAGCTACTCCACAATACTGACCGAAATGACAGAGTGAAAAGTAGGAAGCCTGTACAGAATAAAAATACTCCAAAACATGCATCCTGTTCGCAATAAGGTACTAAAGTAAAACTGCAAAACTGCTAAATAAAAACATTATGTTGAGAATACATAACGTTATGCTTGGGGCAAATCCAACACAACAGTTCACTTCATATTTTCAAGCATGGTGGTGACTGCATCATATTATGGGTATGCTTGTCAACGGCAAGAACTAGGGAGTTTTTTAGAAAGTAATGGAATAGATCCTAGAATAGAACCTGGTTCAGTCTGCTGAGACACTGGGAGACAAATTCACCTTTCAGCTGGACAATAACCTAAAACACAAGGCCAAATATACACTGGAGTTGTTTACCAAGACCACATTGAATGTTCCAGAGTGGCCTAGTTACAGTTCTGACTTAAATAGGTTTGAAAGTCTATGACAAGACTTGAAAAGGGCTGTCTAGCAATGAGCAACAACCAACTTGACAGAGCTTGAAGAATTTTAAAAAGAGTAACGTGCAAATATTGTATAATCCATGTATGCAAATCTCTTAGACTTACCCAGAAAGACTCACAGCTATAATCGCTGCCAAAGGTGATTCTAACATGTACTGACCCAGGGGTGTGAGTACTGATGTAAATGAGATTTTTCATTTTCAGTAAATTTGCTAAAATGTTTTCACTTTGTCATTATGGGGTATTGTGTAGATGGGTAAGAAAAAAAATATTGAATCCATTTTGAATTCAGGCTGTAACACAACAAAATGTGGCATAAGGAAATATGAATACTAGGGTATGAATACTTTCTGAAGGCACTGTACATTGTACTTCGTTATTTTATGTTCATATAGAATATAACAATAGACATCTATGTAGATGAAATATATATCTGCGCAGTTGTAATACATCTGTGTGTAGTATCTCTCAGTATGTGGTAGAAATAGCTGGACGTGAAGGCAGCCGTGATCCAGATTGTAGTGTCCAATTAGCCTTTGTGTCCCTGGGCGGTGTGTGTCTGTACATGTGCCTGTGCGTGTGAGTCTGAGGGAGGAGAGCGGACATATGGTTTCCTGGGCTCCTCTCCTATGACTGTGGCTTCAGACCAGCCGGATATTGTATAGTTCTCCACCTCCTCCTCTGTGTTAACAACCTCATCCTCGTCCTTTCATTCCCTTCACATGTCCTTTCCTCCTAACCCCCATCTCTCATTCTTTTTCTTGAGTTCATTCCACTGTTTTCCAACAATAGTTTTGCCTCCTCCCTCTCTCTTTCCCTGGTATTTCCCTCTCATCCCTCAATTTCTCTCTCTTTTTTGTTTGTGTGTGTGTCTGTGGGCTGCAGTGTGTCAGTGATGACACGCTGGCTGGGCTCTCTGATGGATGGCAAGCCAATAAGATCAGAACTCCTGTCACCCTGCCTCTCTAATCAGATCAAATCCATCTGGACTCACACACAGCACACGCAAACACACACACACACACACACACACACACACACACACACACACACACACACACACACACGCATGCGCAGGCAGGCATATGCTAACAAACAACACTCTCTCTCCTATCTCTGGGTAAAATTGCCCCTGGTGTCCTACTTTTATCTTCCTCAACAAATCTCCCTCTCCTCCCTCTCCTCCCTCTCCCTGCCCACCCATAAGGTTTCTACAAAATACTACATCTTGTCTATTTGGTATGTAGCACATGTGGACACAAAGGCTTTCTCTTTGACAGACACTGTCCCATCTCAAATAGCAACACCTGTGTTCTGACCTGCTGTCATCCCTCCTCCTGACATCCGGATCCTAGGGACGTTAGATACCTGGCCGTCCACTCAGGCTGCATTACACTGCCCATCTGCTGCTGGGATCAGTAGAGCAGGATCACCAAAATACCCTGGGTGATTTTCCCTTACCTGGGGCCTCAGCTTGTTCACAGTCACAGCTACAAGATGTTTCCTGGCCGGCCACTCAGAGAGGGAGAGAGAGAGAGAGAGAGCACGCTTTCTAAAAGCAGCCCGCTTCGCGTTGTTCTCTCTGCTGCTAAGAGCCCAGTCTCATTCCTTATTCATCCTCACAGACTATTCTCTGACATCCTGCCAGACTGACTGCCAGTGTAGGGGGAAAGGGGAAAGCTTTCCAGCACACAACACTAATTTCCCCCGAATAGAGGTCAATCTGACAACGCCCAGGAAATGGGAACTCTCACAGACCAGATCCAAGCTATAGGATCTCTTCAGGATGAGTTCTGGTCCACTTCAGAGGTTGGATGGCCGTAAGAAGGGCCCTGAGCTTCACCTGACCACCTGACTAGCAATATCCTATGACTAGGGCCTGGAGTTTTTCCTGTAGTCAGGGAAGACCTCAGGTCCCAGCTCAGGAGACTCCTCACTGACTGAGCACCATGTCCAGTTTGCATTGTTCCTGTCTGTCCCTTAGCCTTGAAACAATAAGGCTAGCGTGTTGTATTCTTCCCCTCAAGCTAATTCTGCTGGGGATACAGTGTATTTTTTATTTTATTTAACCTTTATTTAACTAGGCAAGTCAGTTAAGAACAAATTCTTATTCTACCAAAAGGCAGAAGGCATCCTGCGGGGACGGGGGCTGGGATAAAAAAAAATATATACACTGCTCAAAAAAATAAAGGGAACACTTAAACAACACAATGTAACTCCAAGTCAATCACACTTCTGTGAAATCAAACTGTCCACTTAGGAAGCAACACTGATTGACAATACATTTCACATGCTGTTGTGCAAATGGAATAGACAACAGGTGGAAATTATAGGCAATTAGCAAGACACCCCCAATAAAGGAGTGGTTCTGAAGGTGGTGACCACAGACCACTTCTCAGTTCCTATGCTTCCTGGCTGATGTTTTGGTCACTTTTGAATGCTGGCGGTGCTTTCACTCTAGTGGTAGCATGAGACGGAGTCTACAACCCACACAAGTGGCTCAGGTAGTGCAGCTCATCCAGGATGGCACATCAATGCGAGCTGTGGCAAGAAGGTTTGCTGTGTCTGTCAGCGTAGTGTCCAGAGCATGGAGGCGCTACCAGGAGACAGGCCAGTACATCAGGAGACGTGGAGGTAGTGGTCCTGCTGCTGGGTTGTTGCCCTCCTACGGCCTCCTCCACGTCTCCTGATGTACTGGCCTGTCTCCTGGTAGCGCCTCCATGCTCTGGACACTACGCTGACAGACACAGCAAACCTTCTTGCCACAGCTCGCATTGATGTGCCATCCTGGATGAGCTGCACTACCTGAGCCACTTGTGTGGGTTGTAGACTCCGTCTCATGCTACCACTAGAGTGAAAGCACCGCCAGCATTCAAAAGTGACCAAAACATCAGCCAGGAAGCATAGGAACTGAGAAGTGGTCTGTGGTCACCACCTTCAGAACCACTCCTTTATTGGGGGTGTNATGTGGCTGGAGTGTGTCAGCAGTTCCTGCAAGAGGAAGGCATTGATGCTAAGGACTGGCCCGCCCGTTCCCCAGACCTGAATCCAATTGAGCACATCTGGGACATCATGTCTCGGTCCATCCACCAACGCCACGTTGCACCACAGACTGTCCAGGAGTTGGTGGATGCTTTAGTCCAGGTCTGGGAGGAGATCCCTCAGGAGACCATCCGCCACCTTATCAGGAGCATGCCCAGGCGTTGTAGGGAGGTCATTCAGGCACGTGGAGGCCACACACACTACTGAGCCTCATTTTGACTTGTTTTAAGGACATTACATCAAAGTTGGATCAGCCTGTAGTGTGGTTTTCCACTTTAATTTTGAGTGTGACTCCAAATCCAGACCTCCATGGGTTGATAAATTTGATATCCATTGATAATTTTTGTGTGATTTTGTTGTCAGCACATTCAACTATGTAAAGAAAAAAGTATTTAATAAGATTATTTCATTCATTCAGATCTATGATGTGTTATTTTAGTGTTCCCTTTATTCTTTTGAGCAGTGTATATATATATAACTATAGGACAAAACACACAAAGACAAGAGAGACAACACAACACTACATAAAGTGATACCTAAGACAACAACATAGCAAGGCAGCAACACATGACAACACACCATGGTAGCAACACAACATGACAAGAACATGGTAGCAACACAACATGGTAGCAGCACAAAACATAGTACAAACATTATTGGGCACAGACAACAGCACAAAGGGCAAGAAGGTAGAGACTACAATAAATCACGCAAAGCAGCCACAACTGTCAGTAAGAGTGTCCATGATTGAGTCTTTGAATGAAGAGATTGAGATAAAACTGTCCAGTTTGAGTGTTTGTTGCAGCTCGTTCCAGTCGCTAGCTGCAGTGAACTGAAAAGAGGAGCTACCCAGGGATGTGTGTGCTTTGGGGACCTTTAACAGAATGTGACTGGCAGAACGTGTGTTGTATGTGGAGAATGAGGGCTGCAGTAGATATCTCAGATAGGGGGGAATGAGGCCTAAGAGGGTTTTATAAATAAGCATCAACCAGTGGGTCTTGCGACGGGTATACAGAGATGACCAGTTTACAGAGGAGTATAGAGTGCAGTGATGTGTCCTATAAGGAGCATTGGTGGCAAATCTGATGGCCAAAGAACATCTAGCCGCTCGAGAGCACCCTTACCTGCCGTGTAAAGCGTGTAGACATGACATTGAATAAGATACGCAGATAGAGAGTTGTGCCTTGGTTGGAATATAATGTAATTCAGTATAGATGTGAACATCAATGTGATTATGCAAATGTAAAGAGCATATTTCTCATCCAAGACTACTGTAGCATGCATCATTAAGATATGCTATTTCCATGTTGTGTTGTGTATTGGCTGGATTTCTGTTTATTCTAACTCATAAAGGTTCCATTCATTATAGTGGCATTCAGTGTTAGACGCAATCTGTATTTTCATTTCAGCACTGACTCATCAGGACTGAGGGAGAGGCTCATTACTGCACACTGATAGGCTTATTTTATAGTATTTAGTTGTTTCTTTGTGTGTGTTGGGGAGAGTGGGAGGGAGTGTGTGGGTGGGGGGGTCTTTGCACTTTGTCTCATGGCCACAGAGGTAACATGTAAACAAAATTGTTATTCTGTATAAGAACATCAAGACCCATTGTTCCATCCAACGCTACATTCTTGTCATAGGGTAAAACTTAATGTTATACTTTGAACTTGGCCTCAAGCTGCCTTTAGATCAAGACAACTCTTACTGACCTGGAACTCTCTTTCATTCACAGGTGTGAGGAGAGAGAGTGCTGGAGAGAGGACAGGAGAGAGAGAACGAGAGAAGGCAGGAGAGAGAGAACGAGAGAATGATGGCGGCGGAGGAGGAGAAGCCGGGTTTAAAGAGCAGCAGCTCCATTGTTCCCTGCTTCTTGTTTGTTGAGGTGAGTTGCCATGTCTTCCTTTTCCTGATTGGCTAAAATGACACTACTGGGAGGAGCAGATGAAATACCCTCTGGCTCCTCATGGGTCCAGTATGGCCTCTTCATGCTGGTTGATGATATCTCTTTATGGGGAAATTCCGTATCCCTTAACCTTCCCCATACTCTGTTTCTCAACCCCTCCGCTCCTCTCAGAGCTCAATGAGCTCCATTCATTCTATTACTTGACCTCAATTGGCTGTTGTCTGCTGTCCAGCAGCCAGGGAACACTTTCTCATCTTTAGCTTCAGTGGAAAATGTTGTAAATATTGTCAGCTCAACACACATCCACCACACTGCCACGGTCTCTCTGCCATGGCTGAGACTGAGTAACGTGGATATGGTGGATAAAGTGGGTATAAAATAGTTGTTATAGTATGTAATCTGTTCAGATGGAGCTTCCTGTCTTCACACTGCTACAATATGTGACCTCTGCCTCCTGTTTATATGAGTCTTTGCATCTGATCCATTGAAGTATTTAGTGATATCACAGCTAACTGTGTTTTGTATAGGTACTGGATGCTCTGCACACACTGTCAGACACGCACACACACACACACACACACACACACACACACACACACACACACACTGTTTGTTTGTTACCCCAGCCAGGACAATAGAATGGATAGCACCCGGCGACTCAAAACAACGGCGGCGCCGGAGAAGAGGGAAACGTGCCGGTCTTTTGGTCAAGCTACGTCGACGGGCGCATCGTGCACCTCTCCCGAGTATTTTAATCGCCAATGTACAGTCTCTTGACAACAAAGTAGACGAAATCCGATCAAGGGTTGCCTTTCAGAGAGACATCCGAGACTGCAACGTTCTTTGCTTCACGGAAACATGGCTCACTCAGGACACGTTATCGGAGTCGGTACAGCCACCTGGTTTCTCCACGCATCGCGCCGACAGAAACAAATATCTATCTGGTAAGAAGAAGGGTGGGGGTGTGTGTCTTATGATTAACGAGACGTGGTGTGATCATAACAACATAGAGGAACTCAAGTCCTTTTGTTCACCTGACATAGAATTCCTTACAATCAAATGCAGACCGCATTATCTACCAAGAGAATTCTCCTCGATTATAATCACAGCCGTGTACATCCCCCCTCAAGCTGACACATCGACGGCACTGAAAGAAATTCATCGGACTCTATGTAAACTGGAAACCACATATCCTGAGGCTGCATTTATTGTGGCTGGGGATTTTAATAAGGCCAATTTAAGAACAAGGCTCCCGAAATTTTACCAGCATATCGAATGTGCCACCCGGGCTGGTAAAATCCTGGATCACTGTTATTCCAACTTCCGTGATGCATACAAGGCTATTCTCCGCCCTCCTTTCGGCAAGTCTGACCATGACTCCATTCTGTTGCTCCCAGCCTACAAACAGAAACTAAAACAGGAAACGCCCGTTCTCAGGTCTGTTCAACGCTGGTCCGACCAATCTGATTCCATGCTGCAAGATTGCTTCGAGCACGTGGACTGGGATATGTTCCGGATAGCATCGGACAACAACATTGATGTATATGCTGATTCGGTGAGCGAGTTTATTAGCAAGTGCATTGGTGATGTTGTACCCATAGCAAATATTAAAACCTTCCCCAACCAGAAACCATGGATTGATGGCAGCATTCGCGCAAAACTGAAAGCGCGAACCACTGCTTTTAACCAGGGTAAGGCTACCGGAAACATGACTGAATACAAACAGTGTAGCTATTCCCTCCGCAAGGCAATCAAACAAGCTAAGCGTCAATATAGAGACAAAGTAGAGTCACAATTCAACGGCTCAGACACAAGAGGAATGTGGCAGGGTCTACAGTCAATCACGGACTACAAAAAGAAAACCAGCCCCGTTGCGGACCATGACGTCCTGCTCCCAGACAAACTAAACAACTTCTTTGCTCGCTTTGAGGACAATACAGTGCCACCGACACGGCCCGCTACCAAAACCTGCGGGCTCACCTTCACCGCAGCCAATGTGAGAAAAACATTTAAATGTGTTAACCCTCGCAAGGCTGCCGGCCCAGATGGCATCCCTGGCCGTGTCCTCAGAGCATGCGCAGACCAGCTGGCTGGTGTGTTTACGGACATATTCAATCAGTCCCTATCCCAGTCTGCTGTTCCCACATGCTTCAAGAGGGCCACCATTGTTCCTGTTCCCAAGAAAGCTAAGGTGACTGAGCTAAATGACTATCGCCCCGTAGCACTCACTTCCGTCATCATGAAGTGCTTTGAGAGATTAGTCAAGGATCATATCACCTCCATCCTGCCAGACACCCTGGACCCACTCCAATTTGCTTACCGTCCCAATAGGTCCACAGACGACGCAATCGCAATCACACTGCATACTGCCCTAACCCATCTGGACAAGAGGAATACTTATGTAAGAATGCTGTTCATCGACTACAGCTCAGCATTTAACACCATAGTTCCCTCCAAGCTCGTCATTAAGCTCGAGACCCTGGGTCTCGACCCAGCCCTGTGCAACTGGGTCCTGGACTTCCTGACGGGCCGGTCCCAGGTGGTGAGGGTAGGAAACAACATCTCCACCCCGCTGATCCTCAACACTGGGGCCCCACAAGGGTGCGTTCTCAGCCCTCTCCTGTACTCCCTGTTTACCCATGACTGCGTGGCCAAGCACGCATCCAACTCAATCATCAAGTTTGCTGACGACACTACAGTGGTAGGCTTGATTACCAACAACGACGAGACGGCCTACAGAGAGGAGGTGAGGGCCCTCGGAGTGTGGTGTCAGGAAAATAACCTCTCACTCAATGTCAGCAAAACAAAGGAGATGATCGTGGACTTCAGGAAACAGGAGAGGGAGCACCCCCCTATCCACATCGAGGGGACAGTAGTGGAGAAGGTGGAAAGTTTTAAGTTCCTCGGCGTACACATCACGGACAAACTGAATTGGTCCACCCACACAGACAGCGTGGTGAAGAAGGCGCAACAGCGCCTCTTCAACCTCAGGAGGCTGAAGAAATTCGGCTTGTCACCAAAATCACTCACAAACTTTTACAGATGCACAATCGAGAGCATCCTGTCGGGCTGTATCACCGCCTGGTACGGCAACTGCTCCGCCCACAACCGTAAGGCTCTCCAGAGGGTAGTGAGGACTGCACAGCGCATCACCGGGGGNATATATATATATATATATATATATGTGTATATACTGTACTCCATACCATCTACTGCATCTTGCCTATGCCGGTCAGCCATCGCTCATCCATATATTTATATGTACATACTCGTATTCATTCCTTTACTCTTGTGTGTATAAGGTAGTTGTTGTGAATTTGTTAGATTACTTGTTAGATACTACTGCATGGTCGGAACTAGAAGCACAAGCATTTCGCTACACTCGCATTAACATCTGCTAACCATGTGTATGTGACAAATAAAATTTGATTTGATTTGATTTGACACACACACAAACACACACACACACACATACAGACTACAGGCACACACACACGCACACACAGGACAGGGTCTCTCCCGTAGGCGTGTCCCGTATTGCTGTGGGAGCTACATTACTCAGAGGGTATTGAAGGTCTCTATGCTGTTAGATTATGGTCCACAATAAAAGCACTCCCTTGGTCCACTGTGCCACCCCTCACACATATTTAATGTGAGGTGGAATAGGTGATATTTGAGGTACAAGGTGTTCTGTGTCATGTGAAATATGGAGGTCTATATGTGAGGTGTGATGTATGACATGGAAGGTGAAAAGTATTGTATGAGGAATGAAGTGCTATATTATATTGGATGTAAGACCTTGTGGTATTCAGTACAGTTGTAGTGATATGTGGGATTTGTGGAATCATAATGTGCAATATGTGAGGTAGCAGTGAGTGAGTGCAGAAGATGTGACAGTGTGGTCTGACTGAGACCCAACCATTTTAGCCCCCCCCAGCAGTGTGTCACAGACAGACAGTGATTTAGACTGAGCCAGGACCTGCTCTTTTATTTAGACCCGTTTCCATGGAAACCAATCAGCTGGATTCATTTTCTCTCTGTCTCTCTCTCTTCTGCCTCCTTTCATCCCCTGCCTACCCTCTTATGCAGGCTATAGCATCTTTCTCTCTCTCTCTCTCTGTCCGTCCCTCCCTGAAAGTCATAGATATTTGTTAGATATAGATATCTCCTTCCGTCTCTTCTATCTGAATGTGAATTTCAACATCAATAGCGCTTATACAGGTCAGTTTCTCTCAGCACTGGGTTGATACAAAAGATGCATGGAAATGCCATTGTCAGAACACAGACATGCTTTTAGGAAATAATCCACTGTGTGTATAAGTAATCAGGTGTAGCAGAGAACACAGCTTTGGGGTTGTAAAGGCCACATTAACATAAGCAGTTATCCAGACCAATGGAGGAGGAAATACAAACTCCCCCTCCATGCCCCCCCGCTTTGGATGTACTGCTATTGGACAGCCGGTGTCATGTGATTGGGGTGTGTGGTGCGTCATGTGACCTAACATTGACGTGTCCTGTCCACACAGGACCATGTATGGGTTGTTACCGATTCAGTTTATGAAGTGTGGGAATGTGTTTTGTATAATGGCTGCAGCTGCAATATGGAAGCAGGAATAACCTAGCCAAATAGTTGGAAACATCACCTCCAATGAACAAAAACTTAAACCATAAAGAAATAGTGAAATAATATGCTCTACACACACTCTACTATAACATTTAAAGGCAGCGATAACTGATTTACTCTCAACGTTTCAAATGTTTTATTTGGATGTGAAAATGACCCGTTCTGTTATACGTTATGTGCTTTCCCCTCTTATCGAACATTTCTCAGCCACTGTTACGGACTGAATGGTTATGAGTCAGAATCATTGTGATGTTGGAGATTTCCGTGACTGCAGGGGTGTTTATGTTTTTGGCATGAGCAGTACTCATAATTGTGTTTGTGTGTGGGCATCATCTATCTCTCACCACATGCAGTGTGATGGACCATTCCCCTCGGCGTATCATGCAAGGACTCTATACCCACCAGAGGGCACTGTTGATGTACTGTTAAGGCTTTCAGAGCTGCTTTTGGAAGCTCAGTAACACTGTTTCGTCGTGGTTTTGTGTGTCTAACCAAAGTCAATTTCTCTATATTCTGCTAATGTTATATTTAGCCAATGAAGCTCAGTTTTGTTGTGTTGGTTTATTCACAGTAAGGACAAGGAATGGTAATGGTGACAATTTACTGTAATGAATATTCCACATTTGTCAATTTGAAAACTAGTTGCCTTAATTTTCATAGAATTTTAATTAATGTTCAGAAGAACACACACACACACACACACACACACAGCCTCATTATCACTTGAAATAGGTGAAAAAACAAATGTCCTTATTTTTTGCATCCTCTGTCTCTAAAAATAACCCCAGTGTGTGATGGTGGGTAACACTTGTGTGATCACACCTGTCGGAGAGAGTCTTTCAAGTGAAGTGCACAAAGAACACACACACTCCCACATTTTTTTAGAGTGCTGTGATCAGCTGGAGCGCTAAGACACAAAGAAAAACTGACTTTTCCTTTGGTTGCCATCTGGTAAACGTCCATTAAAGAGCTGCCCCTGCTTTATGTTTTGGCCTCAAAGCAGAGAGAATGCACTCAGCACTCTAGCTACAACACAGTGTTTTCAGCAGCTCTGCACTGTGGAAGGGAAAGTAGTTGTTCAGGTAAAATAATGAGAGAAGCATGAATGACTGGTGAAAAGACTGAGATTCGGAGGTCCCAATTTCAGAAGTATTTGGACAAATCCATTGTTTGTTTTGCTTTTGTTTCAGATTATGTTGTACCCAATAGAAGTGAATGTTTCAATTAATTCTGAATAATGATGAGTGAGAAAGGTACAGAGGCATAAATATCATTCCCTCCAAAAAGTATGTATTGGGGGAGTGGTCTTTGTGCCTCTGTAACTTTCTTTTCATCATTATTCACGATTCATGTATGATTATCCGTAATCATGGTAGCATCCACATTAATGTAGAAGTGGTCGAAAAAACATATTCTATTCTTATTTAGAATAAAAGTGACTCCAAATTGGCACAATACATTATTTACCATTAATTTCTATTGGACAAAAAATTATCTGAAACCCAACCAAAACAAACAGCAAATGCATCCAACAAGTTTGTAGCCGCAAGCTTGACGTAATCATTGCTTGCATTGAAGGTCCCCAAGAACACAGTGGCCTCCATCACTCTTAAATCGAAGAAGTTTGGAACCACCAAGACTATTCCTAGAGCTGGCCGCCCAGCCAAACTGAGCAATCAGGAGAGAAGGGCCCTTTTCAGGGAGGTGACCAAGAACTCATTGGTCATTTTGACACAGCTCCAGAGTTCCCCTGTGGAGATGGGAGAAACTTCCAGAAGGACAACCATCTCTGCAGCACTCCACCAATCAGGCCTTTAAAGTAGAGTGGCCAGACGGAAGCCATTCTTCAGTAAAAGGCACATGACAGCCAGCTTGGAGTTTACCAAAAGGCACCAAAAGGACTCTAAGACCATGAGAAATGAGATTCTCTGGTCTGATGAAATCAGATTGAACTCTTTGGCCTTAATTCCAAGCGTCACGTGTAAGGATGGCAGCATCATGCTGTAAGGATGTTTTTCAGTGGCAGGGACTGGGAGACTAGTCAGGATCGAGGGAAAGATGAACGAAGCAAAGTACAGAGAGATCCTTGATAAAAACCTGCTCCAGAGCGAAGGTTCACCTTCTAACAGGACAACAACCCTAAGCACACAGCCAAGAGTGGCTTTGGGACAAGTCTCTGAAAGTCCTTGAGTGGCCCAGCCAGAGCCCGGACTTGATCCTGATCGAACATCTCTGGAGAGACCTGAAAATAGCTGTGCAACTTTACAGAGCTTGAGTGGATCTGCAGAGAAGAATGGGAGAAACTCCTCAAATACAGGTGTGCTAAGCTTGTAGCATCATACCCAAGAAGACTCAAGGCTGTAAACGCTGCCAAAGGTGCTTCAACAAAGTACTGAGTAAAGAGTCTGAAAACTTATGTAAATGTCATATTTCAGTTTTTTATTTCTAATAAATTTGCAAAAAATGCTAAAAACCTGTTTTTGCTTTGTCAGTATGGGGTATTGTGTGTAGATTGATGAGGGAAAGGGGTCTAAATACTTTCCGAATGCACTGCAAGTGAATTTGTCAAATTACTTATGACATCTTCAAATTTAGCTTTGTTTAACTAGGCAAGTCAGTTAAGAACAAATTCTTATTTACAATGACAGCTTACCCCGGCCAAGTCCGGACTACGCTGGGCCAATTGTGCGCCCCCCCTATGGGACTCCCAATCACGGCCGGATGTGATACAGCCTGGAGTCGAACCAGGGACTGTAGTGATACTCTTTCACTGAGATGCAGTGCCTTAGACCGCTGCGCTACTTGGGTGCGGTGGGAGATTAGATGCATGAAGTGCTTTTATTTCTAAATGGTAAAACATACACAGTACCAGTCAAACGTTTGGACACACCTACTCATTCAAGGGTTTATCTTTATTTTTACTATTTTCTACATTGCAGAATAATAGTTGAAGACATCAAAACTATGATATAACACATATGGAAACATGTAGTAACCAAAAAAGTGTTAAACAAATAAAAATATATTTTAGATTCTTCAAAGTAGCCACCCTTTGCCTTGATGACAGATTTGCACACTCTTGGCATTCTCTCAACCAGCTTCATGAGGTAGTCACCTGGAATGCTTTTCCAACAGAAGGAGTTCCCACATATGCTGAGCACTTCTTGGCTGCGTTTCCTTCACTCTGCGGTCCAACTCATCCAAACCATCTCAATTGGGTTGAGGTCGGGTGATTGTGGAGGCCAGGTTATCTGATGCTGCACTCCATCACTCTCCTTCTTGGTCAAATAGCCCTTACACAGCCTGGAGGTGTGTTTTGGGTCATTGTCTTGTTGAAAAACAAATGATAGACCCACTATGCGCAAACCAGATGGCAGCGATACGCTGCAGAATGCTGTGGTAGCCATGCTGGTTAGGTGTGCCTTTAATTCTAAATAAAGGTGACATTCTGTACTGTTGCCTTGTATTAAACATTGTATTTCAAATCCAAAATTCCGGAGTATAGAGCCAAATTAAACGTTCTAGCTTCACTGTCCAAATAAATATGAATAAATACATAGGGGAGTGTATATTAAAGGTGGATTTACATTAGTAAAATATGTCTAGTGAGATCTATCAGATTAGCAACTTTTCTATTTACACAAGCCTTTAATGTGGTGTGGCCAAAGCCACATTCCTGCTTCATGTGTGAGTGTAGCTATTAGCATACTGTTAATGCCATAGTATATGGACAAACAAAATGAGGATAGCAATTCAAAGTATACAGGAGATTCTCATCTAAACCATATTGCACATAGTGTTGCAGACTTGATTCATGCAATAATTCACGAATTTGGCTAACAAAGCAAAAAGGCTGCCTACTGGTATTAGGGTAATTAAGGGAATTCTTGCATGGACATGTGGTGTGGGAGAGCTGTTGTCTTTACACTGTACCACTCAGAGGGGGGGTATGTGGTGTAGATTTCATTCATGGTGTGGGAGAGATCTCTTAAAGAGAGATTTAAATTGAGAGCATGTTGACGAGCTGCATCACCGCTTGGTATGGCAACTGCTTGGTATGCGACGGCAAGACGCAACAGAGGATCGTGTGTACAGCCCAGTACATCACTGTGGCCGGGCTCCCTGCCAACCAGGACCTCTATACCAGCCGGTTTCAGAGGAAGGCCCTAAATAATGTCAAAGACTCTAGTCACCCAAGTCATAGACTGTTCTCTCTGCTATCGCATGGCTAGCAGTAGCGATGCACCAAGTCTGGAACCAACAGACCAGGAACAGCTTCTACCCCTAAGCCATGAGACAACTAACTAGTTGGTTAACTATTTAACAAACTGAATCAACCCTTTTTGCACTAACCTTTTTTGACTCATCTTATACACTGCTGCTACTTTTATCTATCATCATATCACTTTATTACTAGTTCTATGTACATATCTACCTCAATGACCTCGTACCCCTGCACATCGACTCAGTAATTGCACCCGTATATATAGCCAAGTTATTGTAACTCATTGTGTATTTATTATTACTTTTATTATTATGTGTTTTGCTTTTCTATTGTTTCTCTATTTTCTTTCTCTCTGCATTGCTGGGAATGGCACATAAGTAAACATTTCACTGTTAGTCTGCACCTGTTGTTTACGAAGTATGTGACGAATAAAATTGTATTTGATGATTTGATTTGATTAGAATCTAGATCCGTCTCTTTACACTACACAAGTGTCTCTCCTGGACCTCGTTTGTGTCATCAAAGAGGCTCTAAAGCATTCCTGATTGGAGCATTCTACCATTTTGCATTCAGGAAGTTTTTTATTAAAAAAATTATTTCACCTTTATTTAACCAGGTAGGCCAGTTGAGAACAAGTTCTAATTTACAACTGCGACTTGGCCAAGATAAAGCAAAGCAGTGCGACATAAACAACAACACAGAGTTACACATGGGATAAACAAACGTACAGTCAATAACACAATAGAAAAATCTATATACAGTGTGTGCAAATGTAGTAAGATTAGGGAGGTAAGGCAATAAATAGGCCATAGTGGCGAAGTAATTACAATTTAGCACTAACGCTGGAGTGATAGATGTGCAGATGATGATATGCAAGTAGAGATACTGGGGTGCAAAAGAGCAAAAATAAATAACAATATGGGGATGAGGTAGTTGGGTGGGCTATTTTCAGATGGGCTGTGTACAGATGCAGTGATCGGTAAGCTGCTCTGACAGCTGATGCTTAAAGTTAGTGAGGGAGATATAAGTCTCCAGCTTCAGTGATTTTTGCAATTTGTTCCAGTCATTGGCAGCAGAGAACTGGAAGGAAAGGCGGCCAAAGGAGGAGTTGGCTTTGGGGATGACCAGTGAAATATACCTGCTGGAGCGCGTGCTACGGGTGGGTGTTGCTATGGTGACCAGTGAGCTGAGATAAAGCGGGGCTTAACCTTGCAAAGACTTATAGATGACCTGGAGCCAGTGGGTTTGGCGACGAATATGAAGTGAGGGCCAGCCAACGAGAGCATACAGGTCGCAGTGGTGGGTAGTATATGGGACTTTGGTGACAAAACGGATGACACTGTGATAGACTACATCCAATTTGCTGAGTAGAGTGTTGGAGGCTATTTTGTAAATGACATCGCCGAAGTCAAGGATCAGTAGGATAGTCAGTTTTACGAGGGTAAAACCGTCCAGAGTAGTGATGCTAGTTGGGCGGGCGGGTGCGGGCAATGCTCAGTTGAATAGCATGCATTTAGTTTTACTAGCGTTTAAGAGCAGTTGGAGGCCACAGAAGGAGTGCTGTATGGCATTGAAGCTCGTCTGGAGGTTTGTTAACACAGTGTCCAAAGAAGGGCCAAAAGTATACACAATGGTGTCGTCTGCGTAGAGATGGATCAGAGAATCACCAGCAGCAAGAGCGACATCATTGATATACACAGAGAAAAGAGTCAGCCCGAGAATTTAACCGTGTGGCACCCCCATAGAGACTGCCAGAGGTCCGGACAACTGGCCCTCCGATTTGACACACTGATCTCTATCTGAGAAGTAGTTGGTGAACCAGGCGAGGCAGTCATTTGAGAAACCAAGGCTGTTGAGTCTGCCGATAAGAATGTGGTGATTGACAGAGTCGAAAGCCTTGGCCAGGTCGATGAAGACAGCTGCACAGTACTGTCTTTTATCGATGGCAGTTATGATATCATTTAGGCCCTTGAGCGTGGCTGAGATGCACCCATAACCAGCTCGGAAACCAGATTGCATAGCGGAGAAGATACGGTGGGATTCAAAATGGTCGGTGATCTGTTTGTTAACTTGGCTTTCGAAGACTTTAGAAAGGCAGGGCAGGATAGATTTAGGTCTATAACAGTTTGGGTCTAGAGTGTCTCCCCCTTTGAAGAGAGGGATGACCGCGGCAGCTTTCCAATCTTTAGGGATCTCAGACGATACGAAAGAGAAGTGGGTGATTGCTGTCTCTGTAGCCAGCTGTCAATCAATCTTCTGTGAATGTGGTCTCTTAGTATCACTTTGTCAAAGTTCCCCATCCTTTTAGTGTTTCATTTATAATACCTCATTTGGGATTAAATGTGTTTCAAAACATAGAATATGTGGAAACACCTTAAGCAGTTAGCTGCATAACTTTCTGCTCTCCCCTTTCTCACTCAGTAGATTTCCATACACTCAGTTCTAATATGGTTACATATTTCAACATTTCAAGTTAGAACCCAGCATTGTAGACTGAAGCTTTTACTGCTATTCCTGTGTAATTACATATTTATAAAGGACCTGCAATGTCAAGATTGTATAAGCCTTCATTCACATCATTTGCAGGTGAGTGTGTCTACACTCGTAAGAAGCAGGTACTGTGATATGTGCTATAGCAGTAATGTATCTGTTTTTGCAGTGTAATCAGTGTAATGTGGGTACAGGATCTCCTCCCTGGTCCCACACTATGCAGGGGTGTGGATCTGACTGAATATTTACACCCAGTGATTCAGTCCCCCCTGTGTGTTGGTCTGTGGGTCTGTTTACCAGCCATTATAACTCCGTTTACAGCCCCACCCATCCTCACACAGTGTATGACAGAGACATCACTGGGACAAAAGGAGGAAAAAATAGGGCGAGAGGGATTTCATGACAAGAGGGGGAAATCAGAGGCTAAGATAAGAGTTACGTGGAAAATAAAGAGTGGTTGGGAGAGGGAGTGACGATTGAAAAGCAGAAACAGAGAGAAAGAGATATTTAAAGAAGGAGCCCTAGAGATGTTTTCTGGAGGACGATCTAAGCTCAGCTCACATCTCTTTCTTTTGTACCCATTCTACTCTCCCCCTCCTCCACTCTTTCACACAGATCGGTCATCTCTCGCTTTCTCTCTCTTCCTCTTTGTCTCTCTTCCTCTCTCTCGCTCTTCCTCTCTCTCCCTCTCTATCTCTCTCTCACTCTCTCTTTTTCTCTCTCACATACACACACACACACACACACACACACACACACACACACACACACACACACACACACACACACACACACACAGCCCTGAAAGCATGCCAAACTACCAACCTCTCCATGCTACAGTACCTTTCATATGCCAGTTTCACTCTCCTCCCTCTCTCTTCACTCACCCCCTCTCAACCTTTCTCTTTTCCTGCCCCCTCCACTCCCCCGCCATCCCGTCCTCTCTTTCCTCCCTCCATCCTTGTACACCTCCTCTTCCTCTGCTTTCCTTTCTTCCTCCCACCACTGGGATCTGTACAGCCCCAACAATGCACAGTGAGATGTACTTCTTGTTCATTTAATCTCCCATCCCTCCTCATCCATCTATTTTTCCTCCTCCGTCTCTGTTATTTTTCTCTCTCATGCTTTCATGCTCTGTCTCTCTCTCTCTGTCTCTATCTCTGTCTCTGTCTCTGTCTCTGTCTCTGTCTCTGTCTCTGTCTCTCTCTCACACTCACACTCACTCTCTCACACTCACACTCTCTCACACACACACTCTCTCACACACACACGTTTCTATTGATTATTTTCTGCTCTGTCAAATAGTCACATGATCAGCTTCTGGCTTGCAGAATGAGAAAAAAATATTATCTCTAATGTTGCTAGCTATTCAACATGTGAGTCTGATAGATGTTGAGATGGATCTTATGAAAGAAATGAAGAGAAAGAGAGAGAAGGATTGAAGAAAATTAAGAGTATATTTTTCTTCAATCAGTCTATCTCCATTCCAGCCTCACTAATCTCCCATTCAGCTCACCTGTTTGTCTGGCACAGGCCTGAGATCAGGATTAGACCACAGCCCTGCCAACTCTACTGTAGTCTGTAGCTGAGCTATAATTAACACTGACCTGCTGTTAGCAGCATTGATGGTAACATCTACCTAGGAGAGATTTGGTTGTTGACACACAATAAGAGTATAGTAAGTTGTATGTAATGAGGGCAACACCAACTCCTTAGACTGTGTTGTTGCATCATGTCTTATAGTGTGGAGGGGCAGGATCTCTCTTCTCCACATGCATTGGTCAGTACCCTGGAGAGGGGTGCGTGTTTTTAAAGGTTTTGAGCCCCCCTCCCAGCCCACTTTACAGTCAGTTACAGAGGAGCCTCCCAACACACACACAAACACTTGTATGCACATAGGGTAAGGTAAGCAAGTTGAAGGGAATTTTCTTTAATCTACACACTTAGTGAATCATAAAATCATCTGTTATTGTGCCCTCTACCCTCACCGTTTGACCTGGTCCTCAGTGAATGTTATTTTTGTGACTGTGGAGGGTGGAGAGGGGGAGAGAGGGGACTACCACCACCACCCCAAGTCCTGCACCTGTTCCCTGCATTCCCCCTCCTCTCTCCCCATGTCTCCTGTCATGTCTGGGCAGTTCAGTGTAGCGTGTGTGATGGCAGTAGAGTGGAAGGCTGTTGGGGGCTCTTAATGGACAGCATGTGTTTGATGTGGGCCCTTGTGCTCAGCTCTCCATCTGAACCCGCCCAGCAAAACACAAAACTGCTCTTTCAGAGTACACTGCTTTAGCAGCACCAAGGGACATGGCTGTTCCTCCTGACAAAAACATAGTGTACGTTGAGACAAAGCTATGTACAAATATTTCAGCTGACCCTGTGTTAGAGTACGGTGGTCAGTGGTAGTGAGCATCACGCTACACAGTCTTGTCCACTCAGCATGGGAGTCCATCTGCAAAGTTGTCCTCTCAGTGTGTGGTGAGGTCTGTCAGCAGAGCTTGGAGTGATGGAGTAAGGTTAGACCGTGTACTGTACGATGGAGGGAGAGAATGCATCATACATGGAGGCAGAGAAAAGCACTTTGAAAAGCAAACTGCATCTCTACAGATGTAGGATCTTAATTTCTTCATTCTTTTGTTGCTGAGAATTTTTCTGCTCGGCAGGAAATGCAAACTTGCAAAGTGTATTTGAGTTTTCTAAAATTAGTAATTTCCACTTAGAAATGTCAGAATTGATTTTCTCTAACGAAAAAGGTATCAACCCCTACAAAAATGTCTACATAATGATTCACATTTTCTGTTGCTGCAGGATTATTTTCCTGCTGCAGAAAACTGGCTCAAATTAAGATCCTACATCTGTAATCCCCCATAACATTCATAAAACATCATATAACATACATGACATAGGTTGTTTACAGGCCTGCTTACACATGAATGGCAGGCACACAGGTCAGGAATAGTGTATTATGTACTGAGTGTACAAAACATTAGGAACACCTGCTCTTTCCATGACATACTGTAGACTGACCAGGTGAAAGCTATAATCCCTTATCGATGCCACTTGTTAAACCCACTTTAATCAGTGTAGATGAAGGGGAGGAGACAGGCTAAAGAAGGATTTTTAAGCCTTGAGACATGAATTGTGTATGTGTGCCATTCAGATGCCAAATGGGCAAGACAAAATATTTAAGTACCTTTGAACCGGGTATGGTAGTAGCTGCCAGGCGTGACAGTTTGAGTGTGTCAAGAACTGCAATGCTGCTGGGTTTTTCACGCTCAACCGTTTCTCGTGTGTACCAAGAATGGTCCACCACCCAAATAGCATCCAGCCAATTTGACACCTGTGGGAAGCACAACTTGGTGTCAAAATGGGCCAGTATCCCTGTGGAATCCTTTCGACACCTTGTAGAGTCCACGCCCCAACAAATCAAGGCTTTCTGAGGGCAAAAGGAGGTGCGACTCAGGTGTTCCTAATGTTTTGTACATTCAGTGTCAACAGTGTGCCCTTACCAACCCAGTCTGAGATCTGAGTTCTTGTATCAGTATTATAGGGAACATGGATTACAATATATTTTTTTTATGAAAGGGACAAAAGAAAATATTTAGGATTACACCCAAGGATTAGGATTAGGATGTGGAGTTAGGATTATGATAAATGTTTTATCTGGAAGCTTGGGGTGAGAGTGATGGAGTAATCCCTGAGTTTAGTGGCGTAGTCTAAATGGTGTCTTCAAGTACTTTATGTCTTTTTGGTCTGTCCTGAACTTGTAAACACAGATGTACAGTTATGAAATATTCACCAGAGTTAAAATGTTCTATGTTAGAGAACAGCTGGGAAAATACGAGTGGAGGATACGTGCAGAACAATAAACCCTGAGGGGAGACTGAGGGGAGAAAGAGCGTTTTAGGAGGTGAATCAGGGGGTTGAGAGAAGGGAGGTAAAGGTTAAGATTTGAGGAAGATGAAGAAAGACAGGACATAAAATGGGACATGTTGAAAGGAAAACATATACACACAATGTGAAATTCCTAACTTCATACATAAGCATGGAAGTGGAACAGTAATTTCAGAAAAGGGCAAAATTGCTTCCTGTCTGTGTCATTTTGAATACTGGTGCTGTGAGGATGTGTATGACATGCCAGCCTTTGTTGCAAAGGTGAACGGCAGGGTAACTGTGTTCAGCAGTGTTGGTGTCACGACTGCTACTCAAACTGTGGTCATTGAAGGTAATGACAATTATGTCCGACTGTGTTTGAGTGCTAACAATGCAAGATCCCAAGCAAGCGAGGGATGCAGGTCATTTTGAAACGATTCCACCACAAACAACACATAACAGCGCTAGAACAACACTAAAGTGGGACTAGCTAGCACAATAGCTCCCTGCAAAACACCTGATCAGGAAAACATAGTTTTATAACTGTATAACCACAGTCAGGATGCCTGAGCGAATGTCCACTTGCTTATAGGCTCGGAAATAGAATAGTTTCAAATGTAGAGTTTTTAAACTATTCAGTCTCATGAAACATGCTTAATAACTTAATAAATGAAGAGGACACACCGTTTTAACATTCATCATCACATTAGATAGTCCCTGGCCACAACCCAGAAGTATGTGACTAAGAATAGTTGGGCGGGTGTTGGGCACTGCGCTCTGCGGGTGGTCCTCAGCTAGCTCCACGTCAATTAACACTTAATGATCTTAGAATAGAGGAGAAGAAGAGGCGCCTGTCACTCTGCAGTGGGCAAGTTCTTCCTCCAGGCTAGAGGAACCATAATTTCCTGTAAATAAAAATAATTAAAAAACACCATTCTAACTGAACAGGCTGAAAGCTCTTACACAATAAGTGCATTATAATTTTCACAATTTCAGAGTGTTATTTTGACCTCATAGAGTGGAAATATCAGATATTAATTTGAAAATTCATTATTTTTTACTATTCTCCCCCTGTAAAGGATTTTTTTATACTGGCTGACATTAAAAGGGACCGGCCCACATTGTAAACAGTACTGCAATGTTTCACATTGTGACCATCCAATCACAGGTTAGGAATTATGACTGACCAGGGATTTTTGTTGACATGAGTTCTGACAGCAACACAGCTGGACCAGTCAGATACAAGCACAGTGGTGTGTGTGAGAGAGAGAGATACTGTAGACAGTGATTGAGTGTGTGAGAGGGAGGAAGAGAGAGAGCAGCAGAGGGAGGTTGAGGAGGTGTCAGGGTGTAAATAATGAACATCACCGGTCCAACGAGTCAGATGAAAGTGAGACTGGCACAAAAAACAAGAGGGCACCTGAATGGGCATAATTTCCTCACTACTGTACTGTACTGTGTCTTATTGAACTATGTACTGCTAATGACACAATGCCATACATTTTCTCATGTCTTTAAAATGGATTACTGCGAGATGGACAGTTCTCAGAATGTAATGATTCAAATCCAACCCAGATCCCTCCCAGATCACATGTAAAATAATGGTACGGGAAAATGATATGACTCACTCCTACTTTAAAATATCTCTGTTTCTCTCCAGGCTGTTGGGGATAAAGATACACAATGAGAGAATAACATTAGCTTGGGATGTGATAAATCAGGCGCTTTGGGTATCATTGTTGATAAGGAAATGTTGTATCTGGAATAGCCTACATGATTGCAGATGTGTTACTTAAACATAAACCTACTCCGCATACTCATTGTCAGGATAGAACATACAGTTAATAAATTATATAGTATATGTTTAGCTCTTACGTATCTTTCAGTGATGCTGCTGGTCATCATTAGTTCTTCATTACTCTTACAATGATATCCCTTGAATCATTCTGAATGAGGACAATATACCTCCATACTTTAAGCAATCATAAATCCTGCGGAGAGGAAATGAAATTGCACAATATTGTGAACTCCTCTACCGTTATATTCTTCACCATGACAACCGCACATGGCATAACATGTCTCTCTCTCAAGGGAGGGTAGAGAGAGTGAAGACGATTCTGAACAAATCAAAAAATATGTAAATATCTGAGTCCCCTGGTGTGTGTGTGTGTGTGTCGCAGATGTCTGCAGTGTCTATGGTCAGAGGGAGATGGAGCACAGATAATATCCTAAGGGAGTGTGAAGCTGAAACATGTCCCTAGCTAAGTGGAAGGAAATGGGCTATTACTATCCCTTCACTTCCCAGATAAACGAGGCCAACCAGCTAGGATTTGTTGTGTGTATTTGAGTTACAAAGTGAGATGCAGCTCCATTCCACCATTCTATTGTACAGTGTATATTCCATGTGATACAAAAAGTAATGGAAAATATTTTGGTCTATTCAAGATGGGGGGAAATATTACATGTAGACAAAATTTTCATATTTTATTTTTTAAACTGATTTGCAATTGAGTTGAAATCTCAGTAGTGTATTATTGTCTCTGATATCCATGGATCTGCCTATATAAGAAAAACCCTGGAATCAGACATTGAACATGTCACAGGGGATGTCACCTCATATAACTGGTTTGGAGGATGCTTATGATCACATTCACACTACTCTTCACACACAGCATCCAAAAATACACCCACTGCTCCTCCGTACTAGACTCAGGCGTGCCGGCACTGATACCAATGCAAGCAGTTCCCTCTCTCCCTCTATCTCACATTCTTTTCACCCTCCTCACTCCCAGTCTATCTTTCGCTCTCTGATATTCTTTGTTTTCTCTCTTCCTTTTGCAGTAGATTTTTTTTAAATTCTGTCTTTATTCCATCTTTCTCCTCTCCCCTGTAGATGCTCCCTTCTCTCGCTCTCTCTTCCTCCAGCTTTCTCTCTCACTCTCTCTCTCTCCACTCTCTCTCTGTCTCCCGCTGCACTGGTCAGGCTTACAGTAGGTGCTCTCTCCCTCTATTGATCTCTTCACCGGACCTCTCTCTCGCTCCCATCACTCCTATGCCTCTCTCTGTGGATGAGGGGAACCGGGACTTGACTCTCCCTCCTTCCTCTCCTCCTCCGCCACCTCCTCCTCCTCTTCTTGCCTAACGCGGGGATCATGTTCTATTTCCAGCTGGTGATCATGGCAGGGACGGTTCTCCTGGCGTACTACTTTGAGTACACAGACACGTTCCCTGTGCACATCCAGGGCTTCTTCTGCTACGATAAGACGTTCTCCAAGCCCTACCCCGGCCCGGATGAAACCAGCAAGATACCCCCACTGCTGGTCTACTCACTGGTTACAGGCATCCCCTGCTTCACGGTAAGACCATGTGGTTAATCCTGTGGGGGG
>QNTS01001515.1:51090-71772 GCA_003317085.1 Hucho hucho
CCCAGACGACATTGGGCCAATTGTGCGCCGCCCTATGGGATTCCCGATGACGGCCAGTTGTAATACAGCCTGGGATCGACCCAGGGTCTGTAGTGACACCTCTAGCACTGAGGTGCAGTGCCTTAGACCGCTGCGCCACTCAAGATGACAGTATCCTCTACACCAGTCTTTCCCAACTCCACCAGTACACATTTCTGCTGTAGCCCTTGGATAAACACATCTCATTCAATTCATCTAGGGCTTGATGATTAGTTGACAAGTTGAATCAAGTATGCTTGTCCAGGGTTCCAATAAAAATGTGTACTGTTCAGGGTACTGGAGGACCAGGGTTGGGAAACTCTGCTTTACACGGAAGCAGAGCTGAATCCCTGCAGGGAGCCAGACCCCATGGAGTTTACATTCAGCTGGAGTGACGTCATTTTGATGCTGGCTTTTGATTCAATGTTATCTAAAAAACACTGCTTTTGTTTGTGTGTGTGTGTGTGTGTGTGTGTGTGTGTGTGTGTGTGTGTGTGTCTGTGTGTCTGTGTGTGTGCACGCGTCAACTGAATTATTCCAGAAAAACAAGTGAACTTTAAAAAGACAGCTGCATTTATTTATATATTAATGCATTCCATTCAGTAGGATACTGTGGGCTTTTACCCCAAGGCTGTTGCTGCATTTGCAGTTACTGTGGCCCCCGCTCCACACGCAGCTCGTCACACACATGCAAGCAAGTGCGTGCACACACACTTGAGTTTGGTTCATTTGTAGGGCATCTTAGAAGTAGGTCTGAGTCTTAATTACATTTCACATTTTAGTCATTTAGCGGTTTCTAATGTTTTCGAAAGATGGGCAGGGACTCTGCTGTCCTAGCTTCATGGGTATGGTGGTTCCACCATTGGGGTGCCAGGACAGAGAAGAGCTTGGACTGGGCTGAGCGGGAGCTGCCCCCCGTAGGGGTGGGAGGGCCAAGAGACCTGAGGTGGCAGAAGTGCTTGGGTTGGGGTGTAGGGTTTAAGCATAGCCTGAAGATAGGGAGGGGCAATTCCTCTTGCTGGTCCGTAGGATCTTGGTCTTGTAGGGGATGTGAGCGTCGACTGGAAGCCAGTGGAGTGTGCAGAGGAGCAGGCTGATCTAAGAGAACATGTCTTATAGTAGATTCTATCTGACAGTTGATGTGTGTGTATGTGTGTGTGTCTACATTGTCATACAGAGATGTAGTGAGATCTGACGCATCATCCCCAAGAGTCCTTTATTAATTCCCCCCATCAAAATCTCTGCCTAGATAAAGAGATGGATCCTCTGCTTAACCTGCCCTCTCACTGCAGTCTTAATGGACTACCATTTGGCCTACCAAACCTGCTCACCAGAGAATACTTTTCCGGCATATACTGTATTGTAGGCCTATGAGAGAAATACTGAAGCTGGGGTGAATCCCAATACTCTACCGTGGCAAATCATCCTCTTCTACTCCAACAGTTATCTGAGAGGACAGAACAGATGGAAACGATCTGGTTAGTGTCCATTATGTGTGTCTCATTGAGGAGAGGCTGAATCTAACAGGAACCTGAGGAATTCACACTAGCAGTCCTTGGTTTTGCTAGCAAATAGGCTCATACCATTGCACGTCTGCCCATCCAGTCTCTTCATATCAGGAAAGGGTAATGGGGATGACAGGTAGCCCTAACGGAAGAGAAACAAGAGTTTTGGGACTCCACCGTCAGTGTTTAAAATAGACTAGAGCAGGGGTCGTCAACTAGATTCAGCCATGGGCAATGTTTTTTTCTTGAGAGGATGGTCGTGGGGTCGGAACATAATTACAAATCATTTGTAGACTGCAAATTAACTACAAGAAGCCCAAACACAATTAATGTTTGACTAAAACATAATAATTTCAAACCTTACTTACATTTGTGTACGATCACGGGCCTCTCTGTTATGCTTGGGAATACTTGGAACAGATTTCCGAAATTAAAATCACTTGGAGCTGATTTCCTTGTCTTTGTACAGTATTTTATGTCCAACAATGAAAATTAATAATAATACAATTATAATAAAATAAAACATACTTTTTTTAACTCAGAAAATGGGCCAAATTCGCACATGCTTGCCAGCTGGGGAAACCTGGACAAGAGTTACCCGTTACCATTACCATGTAATTTCTTATCTATACCCTTACTTTAGTGACATCAAAGTAATAAGGGATCATGTAAGTAAGATGTCTTTTAAGATTAGTGTCTCTCAACAGTTGGCCTTTAGAAATGGGGTTAGATGCTAGCTCTATGGGTGAGCTCTAGAACTGCTTGTTTAGTACAGTTCCATCAAGCCAAGTCGAAGTGAGATCTCATGTACATGATCCAACTGGCAGACAGAATAGTTTTAGGTGTCCCATACCCTGTCAGCTGACTTTTCTCTCCTCACCCCTCCTCACCCTCCATGTCTCGCCTCCCAATTAACACCTCTCGTCTCGGAGCTGATGGAGAGTCTTTGCTCGTTAGCAACCATTCTAATTACCACGCAGATGATGGCAATTTAACCCAGAGAAGATGTTTTCTCTCCTGCGTCTCCCTGCTGCTCAGAGGCTGGGAGGGGTGGGAGTAGATCAGCTTTAATATTGCAGACAGATTGTGGCTTACATCAATGTAATTGTCTGCATAATTTCCAATCCCCCATATATAGTTTTTGTAAATATATACACTACCCTTAAAAAGTTTGGGGTCACTTAGAAATGTCCTTGTTTTTAAAAGAAAAGCTAATTTTTTTGTCCATTAAAATAACATCAAATTGATCAAAAATACAGTGTAGACATTGTTAATGTTGTAAATGACTATTGTAGCTGGAAACGGCTGATTTTATTATGGAATATCTACATAGGTCTACAGAGGCCCATTATCAGCAACCATCACTTCTGTGTTCCAATGGCACATTGTGTTAGCTAATCTAAGTTTATCATTTTAAAAGGCTAATTGTTCATTAGAAAACCCTTTTGCAATTATGAAAGCACAGCTGAAAACTGTTGTTCTGATTAAAGAAGCAACAAAACTGGCCTTCTTTAGACTAGTTGAGTATCTGGAGCATCAGCATTTGTGGGTTTGACTACAGGCTCAAAATGGCCAGAAACAAAGAACTTTCTTCTGAACCTCATCAGTCTATTCTTGTTCTGAGAAATGAAGGCTATTCCATGCGAGAAATTGCCAAGAGACTGAAGATCTCGTACAACGCTGTGTACTACTCCCTTCACAGAACAGTGCAAACTGGCTCTAACCAGAATAGAAAGAGGAGTGGGAGGCCCACGGTGCACAAATGAGCAAGAGGGCAAGTACATTAGAGTGTCTAGTTTGAGAAACAAACACCTCACAAGTCCTCAACTGGCAGCTTCATTAAATAGTACCCGCAAAACACCAGTCTCAACGCCAACAGTGAAGAGGCGACTCCAGGATGCTGGCCTTCTAGGCAGAGTTGCAAAGAAAAAGACATATCTCAGACTGGCCAATAAAAAGAAAAGATTAAGATTGGCAAAAGAACACAGACACTGGACAGAGGAACTCTGCCTAGAAGGCCAGCATCCCAGAGTCGCCTCTTCACGGTTGACGTTGAGACTGGTGTTTTTCCACATTTTGTTACGTTATAGCCTTATTCTAAACTGGATTAAATTTTTAAAAAATCCTCAGCAATCTACACACAATATCCCATAATGACAAATCGAAAACAGGTTTTTCAAAATTTTTGCAAATGTATTAAAAGCAAAAAACAGAAATACCTTATTTACATAAGTATTCAGACCCTTTGCTATGAGACTCGAAATTGAGCTCAGGTGCATCCTGTTTGCATTGATCATCCTTGAGATGTTCCTACAACTTGATTGGAGTCCACCTGTGGTAAATTCAATTGATTGGACATGATTTGGAAAGGCACACACCTGTCTATATATAAGGTCCCACAGTTGACAGTTCATGTCAGAGCCAAAACCAAGCCCTGAGGTCGAAGGTATTGTCCGTAGAGCTCCGAGACAGGATTGTGTCGAAGCACAGATCTGGGGTAGGGTACCCAAAAATGTCTGCAGCATTGAAGGTCCCCAAGAACACAGTGGCCTCCATCATTCTTAAATGGAAGAAGTTTGGAACCACCAAGACTCTTCCTAGAGCTGGCCGCCCGGCCAAACTGAGCAATCGTGGGAGAAAGGCCTTGGTCAGGGAGGTGACCAAGAACCTGGTAGTCAATCTGACAGAGCTCTAGAGTTCCTCTGTGGAGATGGGAGAACCTTCCAGAAGGACAACCATCTCTGCAGTACTCCACCAATTAGGCTTTTATGGTAGAGTGGCCAGACGGAAGCCACTCCTCAGTAAAATACACGACAGCCCGCAAGCGTCACGTCTGGAGGAAACCTGGCACCATCCCTACGGTGAAGCATGGTGGTTGCAGCATCATGCTGTGGGGATGTTTTTCAACGGCAGGGACTGGGAGACTAGTCAGGATCGAAGCAAAGATGAACAGAGCAAAGTACAGAGAGATCCTTGATGAAAACCTGCTCCAGAGCGCTCAGGACCTCAGACTGGGGATGAAGGTTCACCTTCCAACAGGACAACGACCGTAAGCACACAGCCAAGACAACGCAGGAGTGGCTTCGGGACAAGTCTCTGAATGTCCTTGAGTGGCCCAGCCAGAGCCCGGACTTGAACCTGATCGAACATCTCTGGAGAGTCCTGAAAATAGCTGTACAGCAACTCTCCCCATCCAACCTGACAGAGCTTGAGAGGATCTGCAGAGAAGAATGGGAGAAACTCCCCAAATACAGGTGTGCCAAGCTTGTAGAGTCATACCCTAGAAGACAATGTTGTAATCACCGCCAAAGGTGTTTCAACAAAGTACTGAGTAAAGGGTCTGAATACTTATGTAAATGTTTTTTTTTTTAAATCATACATTAACAAAAATGTCTAAAAACCTGCTTTTGCTTTGTGATAGTGGGGTATCAAGCAATTTTAACCATTTTAGAATAAGGCTGTAACTTAAGTGAAGGGGTCTGAATACTTCCCGAAGGCACTGTATGTGCAGACACAGTATACTTTACAATAGTGTCTTTTGTTTGTTTTTAGTCCCATCCTTCAGCTACCCCTCCATCTATCTCTGAACACCATACAGCTTTGATTCTATTTGACACATATTTTTCCACTGGCTGTTTCACAAAAGTTCTGAACCTTTCTATTCTCATAGTTTCTACAGATAGTAAATTAAAGATAAACATTTTTGCTGAGAGAATAACTATATTGATCGACTGACTATGACTTTTAAATCACCCAGCAGTGCTATTTGCAGAGTTAGATCCAGGTAAATATTGCAATTCATCAGCCATTTCTGAACCTGCAACTAAAAACAAGCTACATATGGACAGTACCAAAACAGTTTATCTAATAATTCTGTCTCTTCGCAGCAAAATTTGCAGGTTGGTATTTTATCATAATTTTTCTAACCTCTCTGGATTAAAACCAAATTATCTAGATCAGTGGTCGCCAACCGGTCGATCTTCAAGACATTCCTAGTCGATCACCAAATATTTCTGTAGAAAAACCAACGAACGATAAAGGCTTGCGCTCCTTTTTAAAAGTTATGTTGAGCTGTTGCCGGTAGGTGCACTTGATTCAAAAGTCCTGCGCACCGGGTAAGCAAAGTGTTGCCATTAGACAAACTCCGCCTACCTGGCGTACCGGCAAATCTGTGACTAAATCGAAATCATGACCCTGGCCACAGCCATGTTTAAAGGCTACTAACCTACGTAAGATTTAATAACTTTTAAAACCATTACCATAGAGAGACTGTCAACGAATACAGCAAGGATCTGCTGTTTTTATGAGTGAGTTCATGTTTAAGTTTATATTCAGCACTGTCACTGTTTTTATTCAACACTATTACAAAACGTACTTCTCCGTACTTCCGCTCGGGCTGTAGCTGCAATGAATGAGTAGCCAAGTATCGATAGCCCTGCGTTTTATTATCATTAGCAGCTCATCGTGTCGATTTTAATATTAAGGAATATTTAACTTTCTCTGGTCATAGGAACAACATGAATTGGTGCATGAGGCGGATGCGGTGCGACTCGAGTTTCGGAATCAGGTGGAAGACTGTGTCCCCTCTCTCTGGTGAGTCTCACCGGAGGAAAGGAAGGATTGTTTTGAACCGTCATCCAACTCTAAATTCCAAGTTGGAAACTCTGCATCTTTCTAGAGCTCCGACTTTTCGACCTGAAGATCACTGACGTTGTGATTTGACCTTGTTGACCATCAGATGCAGGTACCATCAGTCCAGTAAAATAAAAAAGCAAGTGCTAAACCAACTGCTCTATTTTGTTATCAAAGCTCGAGTTTTGAAATGTAATATGGTCTGATTAACAATATTGGCAGGCCAATCATGTAGCCAATATGCTGTGATAATGTTGTAGGCATACTGCCCAAACCTCCTTCCTAAAACTGTTTGTGTGAGGTTAATGTAAAAAAAAATCTGAGCAGTAGATCTCAGCTTGCTTTTTGACTGCCAAAGTGATCTTGACTCAGAAAAGGCTGGTGACCACTGATCTAGATCATCTATGAGGCTGTGGAGGGATACAAATTGTGGATTTAAAAGGAAACATGAATCATCAGCGTACAATGACACCTTTGTTTTTAAACCCTGGATTTCTAGGCCCTTGATATTATTGTTGGATCAGATTTTAATATAACATTTCAATGGCCATAATATATAGATATGCCAATAGTGTACAACCTTGTTTTACTCCTCTTGACAGTTTAATACTTTCTGAAAAGTAGCCATTGTTTACTATTTTACACCTAGACTTACTATACATAACTTGAACCCATTGTATAAGAGATTTTTCCAAAATGTAAATATTCCAGGCATTTATATATAAATTCCAGTCATACTTTTCAAAGTCATCTATGAATAACAGGCCTAGTTTCCCAGATTTTTCATAGTGTTCTATTGTTTCCAGTACTTGTCTTATATTATCTCCAATGTATGGTCCATGTAAAAAGCTGTCTGATTAGGATGAATAATATCCAACAACAACTTCATAATTCTATGCGCTATGAATTTTGCTATAATTTTTGCATCACAATATGCTACTGAAGTGTAAGGGGCCTTTTTTAATGGACTGGATTTTTATATTTACCACGTGGGTCCTGTTTCAGTAATAATGAAATCAGACCTTCTTGTTGAGTATCTGATAATCTGCCATTTCTATAGGAGTGGTTAAAACATGCAAATAACGGTCCTCAGAGTACATCAAAAAGGTTTGGTATACCTCAACTGGTATGCCATCCAGCACTGGATTTTTCCCGGACCTAAAGGCTTTAATTGCATCAAGAAGTTCCTCCTCTGTAATTTGGCCGTCACATGAGTCTTTCTGTACAGCTGTTAATTTTACATTATTAATAAATAAAAAAAATCCTTACAATTATCTTCGATTAGTGGAGATGGAGGAGACTGAAACTAGTACTTTTGTAAGGATCGACGCTGGTAGAGACGAGAAGCATGGAAAAGGGAGTGAACATTTAATAGCAACGGACATAGGACAGGACAGCGTCCGGACAATAATGCTGACACAGGGAACAAACGGGGGAGCAGACAAAAATAGGGAAGGCAATCAACAAAGTGAAGGAGTCCAGGTGAGTCCAATGAGCGCTGATGCGCGTAATGATGGTGACAGGTGTGCGTAATGAAAGGCAGCCTGGCGCCCTTGAGCGCCAGAGAGGGAGAGCGGGAGCAGGCGTGACAACTTTGCTCCCTCTGCCAAAATATTGTTAGGTGAATCATGGGTGACTCCGTCATTTGTACGTTTCAATTAATTATTTTATGTTGAAGATGAAAAAATGTGGTGCATTTTTCCCCATATTCCATCCAGTTCACTTTATTTTTTGTCATATATTACACTTGATCTTTCTTGAATAAGTTCCTTTAGTTTTTCCTCTAATATATTTTGTGCCTCTATGGTACAGTTTTTATTGCTATCTATCTGTACTGTTCGTCCCTCTATTTCCTTTGATAATATGAGTTCTTTTGACCTAAATTGCTTTTGTTTTAAAGATGAGTATTGAATTACATGGCCTCTAAATGCACATTTAAAGTGTCCCATACAGTAAGGGGATCTGCTGTGCCTATATTATGTCAGAAAAAGTAAGTTATAAATGATTCTGTCCTGGTTAAAAACAAGGTGTTATCCAATACAATTTTAATAAAATGTCCAATATCCTCACCCATGTGGAAATTCTACAAGAGTAATTCTATAAGAATTATTTGACTACCTTTTAATCATAGTGATACATACTGAAATTAGAATTTGGGGTCCAGAAGGTAAGATGGAAGAAAGGATCAAATGAAGGACATCTGGAGTGCAAATGAGAGCGCACACACACACACACACACACACACACACACACACACACACACACACGCGCGCAGATGCAGATGGCAGTGTGGGCTCCAGGGGGACGTGTTGGCTGTGTCTCTTGTCTGCCATGGGACCATATGTGTCTAGAAAGAGTCACTGTTGTCGCTGGGCCGCTGTGAACTGCTTCAGGGAAAGACAGGGTGAAGGAGGGGTGCCGATGGCGAGGAGAAGGTAAGGGAGGGGTGCAGAAGAGGAGAAGGTAAGGGAGGGGTGCAGAGGGGGAGGTGGAGGGGGTAAGGGAGGGGTGCAGAGGGGGAGGGGGTAAAGGAGGAGTGCCAAGGGTGAAATTACAAATTGAGAAAGGTGAGAAGAGTACCAGATGATGAAGTACAGGGAGTGGATAGAGAAAGATTGAGTGTGGAGGCACAGAAAGAGATGGTGGGAGAGTAGGAGTTTCCTTTACCTCCTAAGAGGAAAAACACAATAGATCTAGTAGAGAGGGGTTGAAGTAAAGGTACATAGTACACACCATTAAGAAAATTATTGTAAGGAGAATGACAGTGTCTAGTTTAACCACTGTGAAGTGGTTACCATGGTAATATCCAGCTTTCAGAGTGGTGCTATATCTGTTTGGTATCTGTGCAGCAGGCCAATTTACAGGCAGCTTCACAGTCCCGCTCAGCCTCAACACAATCACAACGATTATCTGACTGACCGCAATGATAATCACTTTACTGAGCTCGATCAGAGCCGATACACTGATCGCACCATCAAACCATTCACTCCATCCCTTTATCGCTTCTTTCTATCTCTTTTCTAATCTGGTTCTCTTGCTTTCTCATTCTCTACTGTTTCTCTCTATTTTGCTCTTGCTCTCTTTATTTGCATTACTTTCTCTCTGAGAGTGGGTATAGTTTATGTATAGTTTATGGTATAATTTATGGTGTAGTGTATGTTTATTATATAGTTTGTATATGGTTTATGCATAGTTTATGGTATAGATTATGGTATAATTTATGGTGTAGTGTATGCTTAGTTTATTGTATAGTTGATGGTATAGTTGATGGTATAGTTGATGGTATAGTGGAGGTATAGTTTATGGCAGAGCTGTGCTTCTATCAGCTCCATGTAGCATTAGCCTGGTTCTCCTGAGAAGGTTTCTTCACCGACCTGATTGGCCATGGATGGAGCCTACATATACCTGCATGTAAAGTAATACTGTGTGTATAATGTACATATGTGTATAATATAAGCAGATTATGTTCCAGTATCTAGTTGTGCTGTATGTGACAGCTGAAGACATACACCCGCTTGTGCAATGTGATTAGAGTGAACTCGTCAGTCACAGCTCCACAGCACGGATGACTGATCCCTTTACGCTCAGGCAGAAAGCAGAGACACCTCAGTGGTCCAACACCCAAGAGACCAGTTACCAGCATCATCCAACTCTGTTTTACTCACTCATTCTCACTCTCTTCAGCTTCAGCTCTCCTTCTCTCGGTTCCTCCCTCTTCATTTCGCTCCTCTCTTTTGCCTTTCTTCCTGCATCTCTGTGCTTTTCACACTAAAGACAGACTCTGTTCCTCATCTGCAGCTGTGGCTTAGCTGTTTGGCTGGAGACAGGGAATTTAGAGGGATTTAACAGAGGAGATTTTGGGAAAAGAGAGCATGAAATGAAAGAGTTCAAGAATGGAGGGGAAGGACAAAGAGAGAAAGGGATAGAGAAATCTTAACCTACTTTCCCTGTTGGGGACTGGGAGGAAAAATCTATAAAGGTTGATTGACATAGAAAAAGACATGAGGGAGGAAGGAGTGGGTAAGACGAGTGATATAACTGAAGACTAATGGGGTTATGGTTGGTAAGACTATAGAAATCACAGCATTGGAACATAGTAAACCGAAAACAACCAGAATGATTAACCATACATGTCAACCATAGAAACAGCAAATGTTCAGCTGTTTACACTGAAATAAGTGTGTTGAAAACAGTTATTTTCCCTTCAAATCAGAGAGCTGGGGTTTGTTAAAACCATTTGTTCAACATGAACCGTTACAAGAGGGAACAAGCACTATCGCGGTTGAATGAAATCTGTAAACGCGCGTGCACGCACGAACACACACACACACGCACGCACACACACGCCAATTAACTAATGTGTGAATGCACTTCATGGACATTGATAGCGATCAATGTCCATGAAGTGCGTACACACATTAGTTAATTGGCGTGTGTGTGCGTGCGTGTGTTCGTGCGTGCACGCGCGTTTACAGATTTCATTCAACCGCGATAGTGCTTGTTCCCTCTTGTAACGGTTCATGTTGAACAAATGGTTTTAACAAACCCCAGCCTGGCCAGCTGATCAAACCCTCTGTGGAGATGTGGTACAGCCTGGATCCTCTTCATATTAACATGATACTGTATACACTATACAATCCCAGCCACTACTGTATGTACTAGATGGGATCTAACTCTAAGTCGCCAAGGCCCTTAACACTTCCTTTATGTACCATTCATAGTGTTGTAGGCTGTAGCTTATTCTCTCAGCACCAGAGGATAATCAACTCAATCCACTGTGACATGTACCCTACATGGTAGACTTATCTAAAGCCCAGTGTATGTTGAGGTGATTCAGGTCAGATTCCAGTGTAGGTGATGACAGATACAAACAAACAAACAAACAAACAAACAAACACAATAGCAGTAGAGGTGGTATACCATGTACCATAATGCATCTGTTTATGGGATTGGAATCATCAGCCTTCCATTTCCCTACACACTCATCTTAACAGAGTCAGCTGTTGGACCAGAGTGGTGTGTGTCGGTTCGCTGAGCATCCGTAGCCCTGTGTGTGTGTGTGTGTGTGTGTGTGTGTGTTTACAAGTGTGTGTTAATAAGCCCTATCTGAGGAACAATGGTCCTGCTCCAGTGCTGTGTTGTTGTCAGGAGGCTGCTGCTGTTCTTGTCACTCTCAGTTTTATTGTCTGTGTTTATCTGGGAATCTAACAGGCCTCTTGGAATTAGCCTCAGATGATTACCTAGGGCTGTTATCTCCCTGCCTCTTCTCCTTGTCTTCATATCTCCTTCCCCCTCTTTCCCACGTGATTAGAACTGATTCCCAACTTGTTTTGGAGAAGACACATGTTTTGATATGCACAAGTAAAGATATTTACCCAGTTGCTTACACACAAACACAAACTGACTGCTCCAACTTGCTCTCACTCTGGCAGGAATGTTTACACACACATACACACAGACACACACACACACATACACATACAAGCACACACACACACACAACACACACCCCAACAGGGTCAGGGTCCAGTTCATCCCGCTTGTCAGAGCTTTTCTCTGATTCAGCGGCAGATGAGGGTGAAGTGCAGGACATGTTCTCTTTTCTCTTCTCCTGTCCGCTCGGTGTCTCCACGCATTGCATATTAGACTGATGTCACAGCCCAGGCACGTGATTGGTCAGATACTATTCTTAGTCTGTTGAGGGGCTACTGCCTGTCTGCCAAGGTTGGGGTAAAACATTTTGTTTAATTCCAGTCAATTTAGGAAGTATACATTTCAATTCCAATTCCCTTCAATGCTTTTCAATGAGGAAAGTTTGGAATTGGAATTAGAATTTGGTTTACTTCCTGAATCGACTGCGATTGAAAAGTAATTGACCCCAACCCTCCTGTGTGTTTTCCACTCTCTCTCTCCTTTCCTCCTCAGAGGTGTGGTGGAGTGGGTCTAATAGCACTGGGAACAAACACTTACTGTAGAGTACCCTTCTGCTTCATATCAGTCAACTGGTGCTGTGTAGAAACAGAAATGTTCCGTGATTGTGTTTAACGTCAAGGAAGTTAAGTACAACAGCCAATGTCTTGTCTACAACACAAACACTCCAGCAATGTTACCTTGACTCCTAAGAGAGCAGTACGAATAGAGACACGCAGCAGAGTGAGCTCCAGCGTGATGGAGGGGATAATTTAAAAAACGTCAGTTGAAATAATGTGCAACATGATTCACCATGCAGACAGGGTCCAGGCGCATCCGTGAATAATTCATTGCTACAGTTTGCTCTCTCTCTCTTTCCCTCGTCCCTCTCTTTCTGTATCCCTCTCCTTTCACTTGCTCCCTCTCCATCTCGACACGCGCTTCTATCTCCCTCTCTGTACTGATTGTATCTCCAAAGTGTATTCATATGCTCCAATTCTGGAGGATGTAGCTATTAACAGTGGTGAAAGAGGGATGGTTGTACAGTATTGACTATGTGATATGCTTCAGAACAGGATCACCACCCTACTGCTGAACAGCTTTTAGCAGACTGACAATCAGTGTTTCAGAGTACTGATCCATGCAGGAGTGGGATGGGATGAAGCCCAATACCTCACTTCCCTAACACATGCTAACAGATTTACTGTGTGGACATATGTTTGTCAGTCAGCGGTGCCCTCGGCAACCTCTAGTTTATGTTGATCATCTCCTTCCAATTTGATGTCATGGTTCATATTAGAGTTAGTTTATTTTTTGCTATGGAACCATTAGTCGCTATGATGTATGTTTCCCTAATGAAGGGGGAGTGCTATTGGGCACGCACATAGGAACACAGAGCCTCTGCTACAGAGGCTGTTAGCTCATTCAAACTCTCCGGTCTTAATTCTTCTTAGACCTGAGACTTTTCTTTCTCTCTCATTTCTATAAATAAGGGAAGGTAATATGTTATTCTCTGTTATTCCTCTGTATTGTGGATCCCGAGTGCATTTTACATTTATATTTCTCTCTCTCTCTCTGTCTCTCTCTCTCTCTCTGTTTCACTCTCTCTCTCTGTCTCTCTGTCTCTCTCTGTCTCGCTCTCCTTCTCGCTCTCTGTCTCTCTCTCTGTCTCTCTCTCTGCCTCCCTCTCTCTCTCTCTCTCTCTCTCTCTCTCTGTCGTTCTCTCTCTCTCTTTGTCTCTCTCTCTCTCTCAACAGATCCTGGTGGGGGAGCTGGTGGCGTTCTTTCTGAAGGCTGAGGGGACGCAAGAGAAGACCATAGTGACAGCAGACTGCTGCTACTTCAACCCCCTGCTGCGACGCATCGTCCGCTTCCTAGGTAACCACTACAGCCTCTAGAGTTTAGACCAACACCACTCAGACCTGCCTGAACTAGTCTTGAATGATTAGTGTGTCTAACAGGATGATATAAACACACCTGGAATTGGAAATATCTACAAAAGGGTACCTGAATTTGATGTCTTTTTAAAGGAAAATGTAGATGTTGATTGGATTTGTCACTGTGCACAGGATATAACTGGTATAAAACAGTACAGTGAGAGCTCTTTCCCAGCAATGCAGTGATAATAATAATATAGATATTAATAATAATATAGATATTAATAATAATAATCATGCCAATAATAATAATATAGATGATGATAATAATAATAATAATTTTGATGATAATAATAATAATGATGATAATAATAATAATAATACAAATAATAAATAATAGGAAATTGAATAAAAAAACAAGAAGTACAATATAAGTTTGAGTAGAGGCGTAACTGAATGAACAACAGACTGAGTACAATATGAAATTGTATTAAATAATTTTGGGTATGGCCTCACCTCCAAGGAATGCCAGACAGGTGGCTGGCATTAAATCCCCCCCCGCTAGTGGAACAGAGTTAAACAGTAAGTCTGCAGAATGTGCATTATTGTACCGTGCTTATAGGATAAAGGTAAATAGGTGCACATGGCCAATAGGATAGAGGAGAAGAACTAGACGCTATGCTGATGATGGAAGGTTTGTATTCATTCCCTCTATGCCCGTAGAATAGGAATTATGAATTATGTTTTGCGGCTTGATGAAGTTAAACAAGCATTCAAACCAGTCTTCCTGATTGGACTTGCTACATTTGAAGAAACACGAGAATGCAAGTCACACAACAATGAAACAGGAAGAGACATACCTCAGCAGTTTGTGATGTTGATGGCTTAAACTGGTGTGAAGAATTTCAGACATATTTGCAATTTCACACCTCAGCTGATAACAGCGGCTCCCAGGTAGGCTGGGGATAACTAAACTCCTCCTCTTTTAGTTGGCTGTCATTGCTCTCTCTCGCTCTTTCTCTCTTTCTCTCTCTCCCTCAGGGGTGTTCTCCTTCGGCCTGTTCACCACCACCATCTTTGCCAACGCGGGTCAGGTGGTGACAGGAAACCAGACGCCTCACTTCCTGTCTGCCTGTCGGCCTAACTACACAGCCCTTGGGTGCACATCCAACATGCAGTACATCACCCAGCCCCGTGCCTGCACTGGGAACCCCCTGGTAGTGACGTCCGCACGCAAATCCTTCCCCTCCAAGGACGCAGCCCTCAGCGTCTACTCTGCAGTCTACACTGTGGTAGGTTCTGGTTTGGGGAGTAGGAGTTTGGACAGTTTGATACACATGTTATGGTATACCACCCTATAGTATAGAGTTGATACCCAGCCTACAGTATTACAATTCCTGACAGTCCTCCTGGTCTCCTCCCCCTACCTCTGTCTGTCTCAGATGTATGTGACGCTGGTATTCCGGACCAAAGGCACTCGGCTGACCAAGCCTACGGTCAGCCTGACCCTGCTATGCCTGGCCATGCTGGTGGGAGTGGTCAAGGTGGCAGAGTACCGCAACCACTGGGCCGACGTCCTGGCCGGCTTCTTCACTGGAGGAGCCATCGCTGTGTTTCTGGTGAGAGGGAGGGAAGGATGTAGGGAGCTGCTGAGGGAATGGTGAGGGAGAAGAGGGTGGTTAGGGAAGTCATTATTCCGGGAGATGAGATGAGGGTGGTAGAATGTAACAGTGGTAAGAGGTTATTCATGATTCATTCTTGACTATCTTTGGTCATGTTAGCATCCACATTAATGTAGAAGTTTTTAGAAACATATTCTATTCTTATTTCCAATAAAAGTGACTCCAAAATGACACAATACATTACTTACCATTAATTTCTATAAGGCACAAAATAAACTGAAACACAGGCAAAACAAACAGTAAATGCATCCAACAAGTTTGTAGAGTCACAAGCTTGATGTAATCATTGTGTATTAGGAATATGGGACCAAATACTAAGCTTTTGACTACTTTAATACACCAGGCGGTGTCAGAGGAAGGCCTTAAAAACTGTTAAAGACTCCAGTCACCCAAGTCATAGACTGTCCTCTCTGCTACTGCACTGCAAGCAGTACCGGAGTGCCAAGTAAGTGACCAAACTGAGCAATCGGGGGAGAAGGGCCTTGGTCAGGGAGGTGAACAAGAACCCGATGGTCACTCTGACAGAGCTATAGAGTTCCTCTGTGGAGATGGGAGAACCTTCCAGAAGGACAACCATCTCTGCAGCACTCTACCAATCAGGCCTTTATGGTAGAGTGGCCAAACGGAAGCCACTCCTCAGTAAAAGGCACATGACAGCCCGCTTGGACTTTGCCAAAAGTGACCTAAAGACTCACTCAGCATCACTGTCTGGAGGAAACCTGGCACCATCCCTACGGTGAAGCATGGTGGTGGCAGCATCATGCTGTGGGGATGTTTTTCAGCGGCAGGGACTGGGAGACTAGTCAGGTTTGAGGCAAAGATGAATGAATCAAAGTACAGAGAGATCCTTGATGAAGACCTGCTCCAGAGCGCTCAGGACCTCAGACTGGGGTGAAGGTTCGCCTTCTAACAGGACAAAGCACACAGCCAAGACAACACAGGAGTGGCTTTTGAACAAGTCTCTGAATGTCCTTGAGTGGCCCAGCTAGAGCCTGGACTTGAACCCGATCGAACATCTCTGGAGAGACCTGAAAATAGCTGTGCAGCGACGCTCCCCATTCAACATGACAGAGCTTGAGAGGATCTGCAGAGAAGAATGGGAGAAACTCCCCAAATACAGTTTGCCAAGCTTGTATCATCATACCCAAGAAGACTCGATGATGTAGTCGCTGCCAAAGGTGCTTCAACAAAGTACTCAGTAAAGGGTCTGAATACTTGTGTAAATTTGTTATTTCAGGTTAAAAAATTTTATAAATGAGCAAAAATGTCTAAAAACCTGTTTTTGTTTTGCCATTATGGGGTATTTTGTGTAGTTTGATGAGGAAAATGTTATACATTTTTGATTAAGGCTGTAATGTAACAAAATGTGGAAAAAGTCAAGGTCTGAATACTTTCCGAAGGCTCTGTACATACTGTATTACATCAATTACCTCAACTACCTCGTACCCCTGCACATTGACTCAGTACTGGTACTCCTTGTGTATATATCCTTGTTATTGTTTTTATTGTCTTACTATTTAGTTTTTTTGTGCAAATATTTGTCTTACTTTTTAACTCTGCAATGTTGGGAATGGGCTCGTAAGTAAGCATTTCACAGTAAAGTCTACACCTGTTGTATTCGCCACATGTGACCAATACAATTTTATTTGATAAATTTGTCCCAATACTTTTGGTCCCCTAAAATGGGGGGACTACAGTGAGGGAAAAAAGTATTTGATCCCCTGCTGATTTTGTATGTTTGCCCACTGACAAAGAAATTATCAGTCTATAATTTTAATGGTAGGTTTATTTGAACAGTGAGAGACAGAATAACAACAAAAAAATCCAGAAAAACGCATGTGAAAAATGTTATAAAATGATTTGCATTTTAATGAGGGAAATAAGTATTTGACCCCCTCTCAATCAGAAAGATTTCTGGCTCCCAGGTGTCTTTTATACAGGTAACGAGCTGAGATTAGGAGCACACTCTTAAAGGGAGTGCTCCTAATCTCAGTTTGTTACCTGTATAAAAGACACCTGTCCACAGAAGCAATCAATCAATCAGATTCCAAACTCTCCACCATGGCCAAGACCAAAGAGCTCTCCAAGGATGTCAGGGACAAGATTGTAGACCTACACAAGGCTGGAATGGGCTACAAGACCATCGCCAAGCAGCTTGGTGAGAAGTTGACAACAGTTGGTGCAATTATTCGCAAATGGAAGAAACACAAAATAACTGTCAATCTCCCTCGGCCTGGGGCTCCATGCAAAATCTCACCTCGTGGAGTTGCAATGATCATGAGAATGGTGAGGAATCAGCCTAGAACTACACGGGAGGATCTTGTCAATGATCTCAAGGCAGCTGGGACCATAGTCACCAAGAAAACAATTGGTAACACACTACGCCGTGAAGGACTGAAATCCTGCAGCGCCCGCAAGTTCCCCCTACTGAAGTTTGCCAATGAACATCTGAATGATTTAGAGGACAACTGGGTGAAAGTGTTGTGGTCAGATGAGACCAAAATGGAGCTCTTTGGCATCAACTCAACTCGCCGTGTTTGGAGGAGGAGGAATGCTGCCTATGACCCCAAGAACACCATCCCCACCGTCAAACATGGAGGTGGAAACATTATGCTTTGGGGGTTTTTTTCTGCTAAGGGTACAGGACAACTTCACCGCATCAAAGGGATGATGGGCGGGGCCATGTACCGTCAAATCTTGGGTGAGAACCTCCTTCCCTCAGCCAGGGCATTGAAAATGGGTTGTGGATGGGTATTCCAGCATGACAATGACCCAAAACACACGGCCAAGGCAACAAAGGAGTGGCTCAAGAAGTAGCACATTAAGGTCATGGAGTGGCCTAGCCAGTCTCCAGACCTTAATCCCATAGAAAATCTGTGGAGGGAGTTGAAGGTTCGAGTTCCCAAACATCAGCCTCGAAACCTTAATGACTTGGAGAAGATCTGCAAAGAGGAGTGGGACAAAATCCCTCCTGAGATGTGTGCAAACCTGGTGGCCAACTACAAGAAATGTCTGACCTCTGTGATTGCCAACAAGGGTTTTGCCACCAAGTACTAAGTCATGTTTTGCAGAGGGGTCAAATACTTATTTCCCTCATTAAAATGCAAATCGATTTATAACATTTTTCACATGCGTTTTTCTGGATTTGTTTGTTGTTATTCTGTCTCTCACTGTTCAAATAAACCTACCATTAAAAGTATAGACTGATAATTTCTTTGTCAGTGGGCAAACATACAAAATCAACAGGGGATAAAATACTTTTTTCCCTCACTGTATATTCAAAACGTTCTGTAATTTCTAAATGGTTCACCCGATATGGATGAAAATACCCTCAAATTAAAGCGGGCAGTCTGCACTTTACACTCATAGTCATTGTATCATTTCAAATCCAAAGTTCTGGAGTACAGAGCCAGAAAACAACACAATTATCACTGTCCCAATACTTTTGGCATTGCCTTTTCTTTTCTTATTAACTCAGTTTTTCCCTGTCTCTTTCCCTCTCTCTCTCTCTCTCTCTCTCTCACGTTCTCTCTCTCTCTCTTTCTCACTCTCACTCCTCTCTCTCCAGGTGACGTGTGTGATCAACAACTTCCAGCAGACGAGGCCCCCTCCCCCTCTCCCGCAGCCCCAGCGCCCTGAGTCGGTGCTAGGCATGCCCATGGTGGCTCTGCCCTGTGTGGAGAGTCCACTCGAAAAGTTAAGTGGAACTCAGGTAAGGGGTAGGGGTGGGTGAGCGGCAGGGCTGCACACACGGGGGGGGGCAGACATGCACCCCTTCCTTCCCCTTCTGTCGTCCCCCCCCCAATCCCAAAAGTAGATGTCCCCTCACAGCGCATGCCCCAGCACCACCCCCTAACCCTCAACCCCGACCAAAGCACAAGAACACCAAACCTTGTCTTTGAGCCAGTAACCCTTTACTCAGAAAATGTGTGGCTCTTTAGAGAGAGCCATTTGCAGTAGTCTCTTCCTCAGCGTTCGTTCACCAAGGCCTCTTAGAACTTTGAAGTGAATGAGAAGTGCACTGTGAGCTCTTTAGATAAGGGAGAGCAGAAGGCACTAGGGAAGAACAACCTGTTGGAAGTGTGATTCAAGGGAGCAGCTTTGAGATTGCTTGTGTCTCCTCTTGTCTGTCACCTACTCTAACCCTCACCTGACCTCCTCTCCCCTGTCTCCCACCTTGCTCTTTTCCCTTATCCCTCAATCTCTATCCTTCTATCTCTGTCACCAGCATCCTGCACTCTCCTCCTCCTGCCCTCCCTACAATCCCTACGTTCACCACCCATTCTGATCAACTTTTGATCTGTTTCTCTTGCTCCTCACTCGTTTTTCTATTTTTCCATCACTCTTTCCACTCTATCTTTCTTTCTCTCTCTCTCTTTCATTCCCTCTCTCTCCTTCCTCCCTCTCTTCTCTTCTGTCCCTCCCTCTCTCTTTTTCACTCCTCTCTCTCCCCTGCAGACTCCGAGGGCATCTCCTTTCACAGAGATCACATGACCATCAGCCATATCGGTTCCCCGCCACCCCAGATGTCCTCATTCCGTCTCGCTCCATTTCCAGCGAAGTCTAGACCAGCCATACAAACATGAACACTCACACGAACACCACTGCGCCGCCCACCCGGCAGGCCGCTACTCCACCCTCTACAGATCCTACTCCACACAGGTCTAGACTTTCAAAACACACGCACACAAACACAACACACGCAGCATACTCAGACAAACCTCCCACTAACCTTGTCCAAGCCCAAACCCCTGGGGGAACCGAGAGGTGAGCTCTCAAAGTGAGACTCACAAAGACTTAACAGCTATCCAGCTGAACATTCAGTACAGTGTCCGGTACAGGTATGCCTCTTTCATTTAGTTGTTTTCAGAGGCTTCTTTTTTGTTTTGCAGACTTTTTGAATGTGCTTCATTGTGTGAAGTACACATTTCACTGATATCACAAGGTGATGTTTCATCTTCTACGTGCTTGTAAGGAGAAACTGTCAGAATCCATTTGAGAACTGTGTTCTTTTGTGTTTTCAACTGTCTGTTGGAGATGTCCTCACAGGCAATGCAGCCAGTCATCCTGAAACACTTCAGTCATTTGTGTCTCCGTGCAATTGTAAGATGAATCCTAACAACCGCTCAATGAACGCTCTCTACTGGCTTTAGGGCTCATTTTCAGTATCCTAGAATGAGCCAATCATCAAATATCTGCATGAGTCAACAAACTCAAGTGAACAAATGTTTACGGACCAATCGCTTTCTGTAGCAACTGTGGTACTTAAATACTGTACCTTCCAAATACAGCATAGAGACACACACAGATCAGGATCCTGGTAGGTCTACACACACCACATTAGCTCTCTGGCAGACCTCTCTTCAGCTCTGCATGACATTACCCAGATCAAAGGATTCTGTTCATATCACTGAGGAGAAGACAACACAAAGGATTCTGTTCATATCACTGAGGAGAAGACAACACAAAGGATTCTGTTCATATCACTGAGGAGAAGACAACACAAAGGATTCTGTTCATATCACTGAGGAGAAGACAACACAAAGGATTCTGTTCATA
>QNTS01001515.1:76121-95782 GCA_003317085.1 Hucho hucho
AACTGAGGAGAAGACAACACAAAGGATTCTGTTCATAACACTGAGGAGAAGACAACACAAAGGATTCTGTTCATAACACTGAGGAGAAGACAACACAAAGGATTCTGTTCATAACACTGAGGAGAAGACAACACAAAGGATTCTGTTCATAACACTGAGGAGAAGACAACACAAAGAACAAACTGGATGACACTGCAGACGGTTTATTTTCCTCCACTTTCGATTGGTTGCAGCTGCAGCAAGTCAGCATGAAATAGAGACAGATTTGGTAAGACCGGATGAGACACATTTTGAAATACATCACAAGTGACAGGACATGAGCTTTGTACAGTACAATACATTTTCTTTTGCACTCAATGTATCTGGACAGGGAACCTTGGTTACCAAAGCTTTGTCATTGTGATGTCACTAAAATACTTGTTTACTTACACATCCCTTTTGCCTGGAATGGAACGGATGACATCGGCATGGAACGGAACGCCACACTGGAGAACCAAGATTCCCTGTCTCTAGGCTGTAGAGAGATATTATTAAACTTTGTCTATTCATGTGATAATGTGATTTATTTTATGAGGAGATTAATCATATATGTATTTATTTGATGTGTATATATGGTGTGGTTGCCACAAACAGTTTAATTAATGATTTGCACAGCCCTCACTCATATCCAGTGGTGTAAAGTACTTAAGTAAAAAATACTTTAAAGTACTACTTAACTAGTTTTTGGGGGTATCTGTACTGTACTTTACTATTTTTACCAACTTTTACTTTTACTTAACTACATTCCTAAAGAAAATGATGTACTTTTTACTCCATACTATTTTCCTGACACCCAAATTATTTTTTATGCTTAGCAGGACAGGAAAATGGAAAATGGTCCAATTCATGCACTAATCAAGAGAACATCCCTGGTCATCCCTACTGCCTCTGATCTGGAGGAGTCACGAAACACACGTGCTTTGTTTGTAAATTATGTGAGTGTTGTAGTGTGCCCCTGACTATCTGTAAATTTGAATTTGAAACGATTTATACTTTTACGTTTAACTAAGTATATTTTATCAATTACATTTACTTTTGATACATACGTATATTTAAAACCAAATACTTTTAGACTTTTACTCATGTAGTATTTTACTGGGTGACTTTCACTTTTACTTGAGTCATTTTCTATTAAGGTATCTTTTATTTTTACTCAAGTATGATAATTGGGTACTTTTTCCACCACTGCTCATATCTCACCCTCCCTCCCACTGGCATATGGTTTTCTACCACTGTTTGGTGCCCTTCTTTGTGTTGTATCCTGACTATACCGTTACTGTGCTATGTAATGTTTCCCTCTGCTGGACAACACACACACACGAAATCGCTAATGAGAAAACATACATTTAATATTGACAAACTTACCAAAATACACACACTTTTGGACGTACGTACACATACTCACCCAACGAAACAAACAAACACACACTCACTTACCTCTCCTAATCTCTAGCCTATACCTCCCCTCTTTACCACTTTCTTACACTTAAACGGTTTGTATGGTTTTGTAAATAGTTAATTTTTGTAATGAGAATGTGATTTTTACACAGACACCTCACTGCTCTCCTTACATTAAGTTGTTATGGAGAAATGGGAACATTAATCGTATCAACTTTATTACTAAAGACAAGAGTGTATGTAAAGGTCCTGGTCCACTCTAAATCAGGCCTGGATTGGACCTCTCCTCGTCCCAAACTGGCAGCCATTCTGCATCAAACCAGGTGCCCTCCCGGACCAAGGTTGGAGTCAACCCAAGATGGCCCGTGGTTTTATGCTAACAATAGAATCCCCTCATGGTTTAGTTTTTCTTGTAATAGTTCACCTGCCAGCCCATATTGGGCCAGTAACCAAAAGGTTGCTGGATCGAATCCCAGAGCTGACAAGGTAAAAATCTGTGGTTCTGCCCCTGAGCAAGGCAGTTAACCCACTATTCCCTGGGCGCCGATGACATCGATTAAGGTAGCCCCCCGTGCCTCTCTGATTCAGAGGGGTTGGGTTGAATGCATTCAGTTGTACAGCTGACTAGGTATCCCCCTTTCCCTATACACCAAAGTCAGTGAATTAGGACAAAGTGCACCGTATACTACTATCACAATCTTGAGGGGGTCTGTTGCTTTTACATTTAAGACACTTTTATCCAGAGCGACTTACAGAAGCAATTACGGTTAAGTGCCTCGCTCTAGGGCACCTTGTTGTCTTGGGGATTCGAACCAGCAACCTTTCAATTACTGGCCCAGCGCTCTTAACTGCTAAGCCAAAACTGACAGCAGCTACAAAATACTACACAGATGTCTTGATTATGTTTGGGTCAGAATGTGGGTTCCTTGGTGCACATACAATACATCTGCAGTTTGATTTAGAGTTTTAACACTTAATTTCATCTTGTTACAACGTACCCTCTGTTTTGAAAAGATTTGTCTGATGAGAACAATAAATGGATATTGCAATAAAAAGGATGTTGAGTGCTCACTCTTGCCATTTATGAGGGCAGGACACATTCTGTTTTACTGTCATTGAATTTATCCTTTGACCAATCACAATGCTGATTGTTACTCAAACGTGGCAAAGGGTGTGGATCATAGCCAATAGGAATGTCTTATACTTTTTAATCAATTGGACATAATATGAACTTCTGCCTTAGCAACAACCTCTAAAGGCTTGAGAAGAACATAATAGTAGTGTTACTGCCACCTGCTGGTGAGAGATACGCATTACATGTAAATCATTTATTTTGTTAGTCAATGCAGAGCTGCAACGTCTGAGCTGATAACTCTAACATCAAGATGTTTTGGATCGGACTTCCGGTGAAACTGGAGAAGCTTAATTCAAATAAATTCTAATAGTTATTATGGATTTGAAACATTTAGGTACATATAAGTGGCTTATATCGTCTGAAAGCTTAAATTTGTGTTAATCTAACTGCACTGTCCGATATACAGTAGCTATTACAGCGAAAACATGCCATGTGATTGTTTGAGGACAGCGCCCCACATCAAAATATTTTTCCACCGGCACAGGTTTCATACATTCACATATCAAGATGAAATATTCACTTACTTTTTGAAAATCTTCCTCTGATTTGTCATCCAAAGGGTCCCAGCTATAACATGTAGTGTCGTTTTGTAAGATAAAATCATTTTTTATATCCCAAAAAGTCTGTTTAGTTGGCACCATCGATTTGAGTAATCCACTCGTTCAACTTGCAGAGAAAAAAAACTAAAAATCTACCCCTTAACTTTGTTTCAACAAGTCAAAATATGTTTCTATTTACTCCTCAGACACCCTAAAATGTAATCGAACTATAATATTTATTTCGGGAAAAGAGGTATGTTCAATAGGAAACCAATTTTAGCAGGTGCGCAACTCGTCATGGCGCGCAAAAACACGGATTTCCAAGACTGTGTCCTCTTACAAAACTGTTATTTCTTATTCGTGAGCCTGAAACCTTGAACATAGACTGCTGACACCCTGTGGAAGCCATAGGAATTGCATCCAGGGAGCTATTTTACAATATGACCTTTCTCTTGCATTTCTGAGAGGAGGGTCTCTCAACAAACAAAAAAATTCTGTTTGGTTTTTCATTGGACTTTCACCTACCATATTTATTGTGTTATATTCTCCTACATTTCTACAAACTTCAACGTGTTTTCTTTCCAGTGGTACCAATTATGTGCATATCCTGGCTTCAGGGCCTGAGCTACAGGCAGTTTACTTTGGGCACGTTATTCAGGTGGAAATGGAGAAAAAATGGGCCTAGCCCCAAGAAGTAAAAAAAATGTCCTTATTGCCTCAGTACAATGTTGTTAATTACTCCCAGTAATGTCTAAAAACTAGCAGACATGCAAGTTACTGAACAAGGAAACACTGTATTTCATGTTCTTAGACTAACGGTTCCACAAATGGTAAATGTACATAAAAATGTTGGGAGAAAATGTAGAATATATGTATTATGTGCAAGCTAGCATGTAACAGTAATAGCAAAGACCCTAGAGCTTGTAATAGCAAGGACTAGGCCTTATTGACTACGTCCGTTGACTATGCAGTGACAGTAGAAGGTCACAAGATGGCAACCTATATCAGATTTTCCACCGGTGCATAACTGATTACGAGGTTGTTTCTTCTAGGTGACGTTCCAGTATCAAAGCTGGGAACATTTTAAGGTATTCAGTAGCATTGGCTCTCTTAGGCTCACCTCATTTACTATAAAATCTAAAAAATAAACCTTTGACTCACACTGATTGCAGAAGCTTCAAGACCTTTTAGAATTGCACCTGCAATTTCTAAACCTGGGTAAATTAATATAAAGAACCAAAGACTCCATGTAGAGAGGTTGAAAGACCCTATGAGGAGAAATGTTCCCCTCACAGCCTGACTCCATCAGCACTTCCTCTGGGGTTTATTCAGGATGATTTAAACCTGAACTGAGCGCTCTAAAGTGTGAACAATGTTCTGAATATCAGTTGAGAGTGTAATTCTATGTGTGTATTCTGTTATTTATTTTTCTTATTTCTAAACAGTGCTAAATTCCTGACCCTTAACATACATAGAAGTTGTAAAACAGGTCAGATTACCATTTATTATGTTTAATAATGTTAGACATTCTGAATACAACCCCAGACCCGTACTGCTCAGCCCTAAAGTCTCTCCAGGTGCAGCAGCAGATTCCCTTGTCAAAGAGGAAGTTATGTGCAATCAGCTGAGTCGCTCCATTGAGGAAGTCACACGTGTCATCATCATCATTAACTGAAGGAGGTGAGGCAGGCAGGATGAGTCATGATGGGGAAAGAGAGAGAGAGAGAGAGAGAGTGAGAGAGAGAGAGAGAGAGAGAGAGAGAGAGAGAGAGAGATGGTGTATAACACTCTACAGAGAGGAAGGGGAGATAGTGACAGACAGTCCCGGATGTTCCGTGGTTGATAGATTAGGTGATAGAGGTGTAGAAAGATAGAAAGAAATGGAGGGAAGCTGATTGATGAGAGAAACCCAGGCAATGTTCTGTGACTTGTTCTTCAGTGCTCTCTCTCACTCTCTCTCTCTACACACACGCCAACTGAAGGTCAATATTGATTATTTGTTCAGTTTGGCATATCAACAGCCTTACACTCCATTCTTGATAAAATGAAATAGAAATGATACATTTAATCAATTCTGTACCTACATGTAAAATGCAGAGAGTGAGAAGGAAATTGGAAGAGTATCATTATAGGCAGTGTGCAATGAAGTTGTCTCCAGAACATGACTAGCAATTACATTTACCCTTGGAAAAGCATGTGCACGTAATCAGGCTATGTTTAAACTCCTATCCAGTGGAGGCACGAGGTTAATTAGTGTACATGGCTGAATCAGCAATGCAGGAAGCTCAGGAATCATGTTTGTTTAGATACATGACAGTGTAGAGTCTACGGATATTTCTACATTTACACCGTCACCCTTTACACTGCAGTGATAAACAGAGTACACTCGCTACACCTCTACTCACCACCCGCCTTTCTCTCTCTCTCTCTATTGTTTTCTATATGTCTTTCTCTCTCACCATCCCCTCTCTCTCCCTCCCCTTCTCAAGCACAAGCACAAGGTACACACCCCCTCTCACTCGCGCATTATCTTTCCCGGAAATTGCATTTCCAGCACAGCTAGGGCCCATTATAAAGAGGGAGCGACATGCTGTAACCTTTTTAAAAAGCTATTAGTGATGCACCTGCCCCTCCCCCTTCCCAGCATCCCTCTCCACTCTTTTCTCCCATCAGCCCACTCTGACCCCCCTCCCCTCTCCCCTTCCCACCATCCCTCCCTACACCTTCCTCCCATCAGCCCACTCTGACCCCCCTCCCTTCCTTACAGTGTCAGTAATGTTATTAGCCTGTTTCTACACCCATTACCCTGATCTAACCAAACCCCTGGCCTGCAGCTGCATAAGGAGCAGGGTACTGGGTGTACTGATAAAGAGGTTTTGGTGGAAAAGGTGGGTAGAGAGAGAGAGAGAGCGAGAGAGAGCGAGAGAGAGAGGCTCCCTGGCAATCGATAAATGTAAACAATGAACTGTCTATCTCTCCATCCCCCCAAACTGATTCCTAGCTATCTAAACACAAACAGCCAGCGTAAAACCAGAGCACGCATCAAACATCACACAAAGGCTCCTAGAGGCAGCAGCACGCGTACCGCGGCTCAGTACACAGCATCAGCACAAGTACATACAGATCTCTGCTGTTGTTGTTGCACAGTCATGTTGTAACAGACTGCAATGAACCACTGGCCAATTACGAGAGAGATAAAAGGCAGGGCAGGGGGGAATGGAGAGCCATAGTGAGTGTAGAGGATGTTGAGACAAGCCAGACGCACCGACGGACAGAGACCAAATCCAATTGCATGGGCTGGTTCCAAGAAGTGGGAACAGAGAGTGGAATTGAAACTGCGAAGCGAGGAAGAGGAGGAGGAGGGAAGGATAGTTTTGTGTAGCAGGCGGAGCTACAGTCAAGAGCCCAGCAGCCCTTAGAGACAGTGTCCCTGTTCTGTCCCACACCACCCTGGAGGGCATGATGCTGCACTCACTTCACCCCACTCACTGTCTGTGTGATGGAAACACAACAGTTTCACAATTAACGTATTGACCCACCCATGGATGAGAATGAGCAGTAGCTGGAAGTAATGTGTGGATTCATCCTCCTCACATTTCCCCAGTGTCTCTGGAAGTTGGCTAAAAGGCTTGAGTCACTCTCAGCCAGTGAGGCACTCTGCTGTCCCTACCCCCCCACTCCTCCATCTCTCCCTCCCTCCTCTATCCCAGCCAGTGCTGACACCCAACCCCACAACAGACGCCCTGCTGATCTATACCATGACATCATCAGCGTGAGCCACCATCAGAGCCTATGGGAGAGACGGTGACCTGAGGTAATAAGATGCCTCTCTCTGCCTGCTGTTAATCTGACTGATGGCAGGATCAGGACCTCATCACTTACACACACACACACACACACACACACACACACACACACACACACACACACAGACAGACAGACAGACAGAGGGAGAGGGAGAGGGAGAACACAGGAAGGTAATGGCCCATGAGCACATGCTGTCAGAGGAATCTTCTGGGTGTGATTAGTTATGTCCTAAAACTGAACATACATCCACTAAGGACTAGAGTTTGTTAAGGTGAAAGCCCACCACATTGGTACTATCAATGCAATACTGTTACAGAACAGGAAAGAGAAAAGGGTACAGGGTACTACCTTAGTCTTATGTATTTGGTGAGAAGCAAAAGTGTTTGAAGAGATGACAGGTGGGGACAAAGGTGCTCTTGTGACTGCCACACTGACAACAAACAGTGTCTGTTGTCTGAACTCTGAATGCAGGAGAAAGCATCGGAAGCATCAACCAACCAACCAACCACAGACCCAGCTGGGGCTCTGCATAGGAACGTCCCTTGTCAGGCTACCAGCCAGTCAGGAAGTGTACTCAGGACAGAGGCCTGAGTTCCTTCCCTCCCTTTCTATCTTCCTTGAAGTCATCTCTGATCCAATGCAGTTGGACTGGTGTAACATCGATTGGTTGATATTTCCATGTCAAGTGACTTGCAATGTGAGTCCATACCTCATGCAGTACCTCCAGCCGATCACGGACCGGACAGACAGTCCCATCTAGAGTCTGGGCATCTGGAACCAAGTAGTGGTGCTGGAAGCCTGGCCTGCAGTGGGTGCAGAGTGGGTCTGTCTCCCCAGGGGCTGGAGCTCATGTCTGGCTGGGAGTAGTGAGGAGGCTCCTGTGGGAAGCCTGCTCCACAGTTGTAGTCAGAGCCAATGAGAGGAAGAAAGGAGGAGGTGAGCAGCAACAAGCATCACACCTCATTCTCAGCTGAACATTACACGTCTTTGCCTCTGTGTATGTGTGTATGTCTTTCAATACAATTTCCTCAGTCATTTCAGCTGGGTGTAAATGTCAAGAAAAACCCCAAGTAAGATGTTCCTGTAGGGGCCCTCTGAAGACATTTAAGGGGAATGGTAGACAGCCAATAGGCTGCCTTATCCCTCTTCAATCTAACCATCCTACATTTGACTATGTGATAGAGCAAACTGAAGTGTTGCTTTGCGTTCAGTCCTCTCTGCTGATTTTGTTCAGAGTGAATGGGCTTGACTTTGAGTTCCCCCCAGAGCAGGTGGCGCCACTGGCAATGAGGCAAAAGGGGCTTTGATTTCGAAGCCAGTGGCTCAGTGCATATTCAAACTAGCCCTTTTGTTTGTGTTGCTCCCAGCCCTGAGTCAGACAGACATGCAAGGAATACAAATCAGACCTTTGACAGGAGCAGTTAACCTGGCTCTAAATATAGCTGCCCTGGCCGGTTCTGGGAGAGATGGAGCACAGGGAAGAGAGGAGGAGAGGAGTGGAGAGGAGGAGACAGAGAGCAGCGTGGAGCTCTCTGTGGGGCTGCTGCTCGTTGCTCTCTCTTTCTCTTTCTCTTTCTCTCTTTGTCTCTATCTCTCTTTCTCTCTCTTCTCTCCCTGAACTAGAATATGGAGGAAAGAGTAAGAGCAGAAACTACATGGAGCAATGACTGATGTGCTGTACTGATGTATCCAGCTCTGTGTGTGTGCAGGGACGTGCGCGTGCGTGAGTAAAAGAGAAAAATAGAGTGAAGGAGAGAGGAGGGAATGGAAAGCAGATTGACAAATGAAAGATAGGGAGAGTCTGTTTAATAAAGCAGAAATCTGGAGGGAGCGAGGGAGCGGGAGAGAAGGATAGAAGGAATGAGAAATGTGCTCATTCCAACAGGGATCTGAGGAGACTGCAAAAGAGGAAAGAGAGGGGAGAGGGGGAGAGTCAGACAGAACAGAACAGGACGGGCGGGCACTTAGAGGCATACAGGACTCCTGTTCAGTACTCAGCTGTCCTCGCCCGGCCATTTGGAACTGCACACACCACAATGCCATTGCCTATGCATATTTAGTCTCTTGGGTAGCAGATAAGAAAAGTGGAAATTCTCTTCACAAAAATGGTAAAATACATGTTTTTTAGGTGTAGATTTGAAATAAAACGTTTACTTTTTGCCTTCCATTGTGTAGGCAGATTTATTTGAGCCTCTGACAGTTTAACTTCAGAAATACTCATTTGTATCTATAAATTGTGACAAAATACACAATATCAATTGATTGACAGACAAAATTCATTGCTATATTTTTTTTATGGCAGATCTACAGACCAATGGGGAGCTGTGAAATAGCCAGATGCATAGAGAGCAGGCTATCCATGGTGCAGGCCTGAGGATGAGGATGGTTTGGGGAGATTTGGTAAGCAGAGATCGTAGAATTGAAGCTGTCTGTGTATAAATGCCACACCTGGAAATCCCGTGAGATTGGATTAGAGTGGATACAACCCATCTCTGATATGTCACTGTCACTCACCACATAGCCTACTGTGTTCCTCAGGCAACATGGAATGACCACTGCATTGGACTCTGCATGCACTAGCAAGACATATGTTCTAATTGCAATGATATACCCATCATAGTCTCATATGTTCTGTATGTTATCCTTTATTAAAAAAGGATTGGGAGTCCCATAGGGCAGTGCACAATTGGCCCAGCGTCTTCTGGGTTTGGCTGGGGTAGGCTGCCATTGTAAATAAGAATTTGTTCCTAACTGGCTTGCCTAGTTAAATAGAAAAAATGTGGTCTTTATTAAGATATATTTAAATATTCTTAATTAGTCCTATAATTTGATGTATATGTTTTAAAGTATAGTATACCCAGCGTCTAGGTAACAATGTTCTGGCAGCCTTCATTTTATTTGGCCCCCATGTTTTCTGAGCAAAAAGACCATCTTTATTTTTATTTTTTACATAGACTGTAAAATCACCAGGAAATCAACTCAAAGGGATTTTAATTTAGGAAGTCTGTTCCCAAGTATTCACACGCATAAAAAGAAATATTTTTGTGATCGTATCCTACCCAAGGTAATCAAGTTTGGAAATATTTGTTTTTGTTGTCAAATACTGTTGTATCTGTTTTGGATTCTTGCGGTCAATTTCCAGGGTAGAAATGATTTATAACTATGTTCAGGCACCCCGACCATACGCTCAAGGAAAAATTGATGATCCCTGTTTTATAACCATGTTGTAGTGCAAGGGCGAGGTGGGGCATACATCTATAACAGAAATGTAAATCAGTCTGCCCTGAATCTAAATTCAGGACCATCTGTAATTTTAAGTTACAGGTAATTAACGCACACCACGGTCATGTTTAGGGCAAAACGGCTCAAAGAGGGAGGTCTCTTAGCAACATGGCACTGGTGTAATTAGTGTCCCTGGTGTGCAGTTTTATAATTCGACCACTTTTTTCTGAAGGTTACATTTGAATAATTGTCCTGCATTTTTAGCACCATTGTTTAATGTGGTTATTAATACAATGAAGGCAGTTGATTGATTGCAATACAATAGTAGGAATTAGACTTCACTGGATTATTAGGCTATTATGACACAGTCACAGAAGTCATCACCAGCTCTTTTTGGCACTTATAACTCTCATTATTTTGATCGGTAGGCTATGCATCACCATCATGACGATGTGTGAGCGTGAATGTATTTCTCTCCCAATCTCGAGTCGCCACCGCCGCGCCCCTTTGACCACGTTTGAATCTCAACAATGGGTGGTTAGAAGCGAGATAGAATCAGAGAGAGAGACAGGCATAGAGAAATAGAGACAGAGAGAAAGAGAGAGCGACATGCAAGAGATAACGAAGGGAAAGGTGTGTGCGCGTGTGGCTTCTGCCTCTCGGATCTTTCTTCTTCTTTTTTTTAAAAGGGAGAGGCATTGAGTATCTAGAGAGCGGGAGAGAGAGAGTTGGAGGGGGCGTTTCTCCTGGCTATGATTATCAGATATTTCCAATACATTGTCAACATCGTGTCGTCTACTTGAGTAGGGGAAACTGACAGGACTAAAAACAATTGGTGAGTATATGACATCTGAATGTAATATTTGGTAATGCTTTATATTTTATCATCTTGCCGACAAAATACCCCAGTGGCTTACAATTACGAAATCCACGAGGATTTATAGATTGGTTGAAAATATCATATTTTTAACCAAACATTTGTGATCAATTGAACTTCATTTATACAGTAAGAAGGAACAGTACTCTTAACTGGTTACTATGTAGGCTACACGTGATGGTAAATACTTGTTTGGCCATGGTAAAGGATAGCCCTCCATCATCAAGTGGAAAAAGCGCTGAGTGTTTGAAGCGCATCACAAAGCCAACAGTGCAATGACTTCTCAAGTTGTTATTCCATTTTACTTATCTGAAATGTAATTGTTTGATCTAAAATTCCCTTATAACAGGACCGACTGTTTTTGTAAAGGCTAGTCTATGCATTCAGAGATAGACCTACGTGACTTGGTAGACTACCTTGTGCTTAATTCGTATTCCTCAATAGACAGCTCAAGCTGTCACGAGCGACTTTATGAATGCATGTTGATAGTGAGGCCTAGTGTATTGCCAATTATTTACTTTTACCATGTCTGTTTTTACAGTAGATTCAAGTTATTGTTTGTAAATAGAAGTTGATATAGATACAACACTCAATAACCTAAACATTTGGAAAAGGTAGCCAACTAAAATTAGATATGAAAGTATTTTGATCAATAGGCCTACAGTTTAAAGTGTTGCTTGTTTGTGATTTTTCTGTATTGGGCCCCTTTGTTTTTTAAAGGTTTGTCATTTGGGTTAAAATAATGTCACAAATGAAACAGGACTATCCATATTGAATATGTGTAGCAGGTGGCAACCCAATGCACAATGCAACACACAGTTGAATGATATTCATTCACCTAAAACTTAACAGTATATTTAGTCTTAAAGCTAGAATCCCTAATTGCTACATAATAAAAAAAGATAATTAATTAATGATATATACCAATTGCACAAGAGGCTGCTGAGGGGAGGATGGCTTATAATAATGGACCCGGAACAGAGCAAATGGAATGGCATCAGACACATGGAAAACACTCATTCCGCTTCAGCCGTTACCAAAAGTCTGTCCTCCCCAATTAAGGTGCCACCAACCTCCTGTGACCCATTGATTCTCGAATAATGTAACTCATAAATGCCTCATGAGCTTCAACTGTAGTAGGGCCTACCCCATCAGAAACCAAAATATAAGCTTGTTTTACTCCAATTTTTGGAAAGTAAATGTAAACAAACACTGTATAGCAACAAATACAGAAAACATGTTTAAAACTATCATTTTGATATCATGGATGGTCAGCCCTTGCTCTGACTATGAATTTGAGAGTGGTAACATTTCCCCAGGCACATCCCTCAACTTTTTACCAAAACTGAGGTGGGGTGGCTGCTTTGTTATTGTTTCAATTATGTATTCAAGCTTTTAAAGAAAGAAATTGAATTTTTGTCGCTACACGGTTAACATAATTTTTTTTAAAGAAAGGAATTTATGTGTCAGTCGTATTCTTCCACAATCTTATTTAGAGTTGAATTATAATCTTTATAAACACTGTAACTATTTGCATTTGTCCTGCATACATTTTTGGGGGTGTGAATTGTATATATCTCTTGATCACTATTTGTAAGTGTCTTGCATTTCAGTCTCTATGTTGTATATTTAAATTAACTTCTTTGAGGCAGGCAAGGTATTTTGTTTCAGTCAATCGATCAATTTTAGCCCATCAATAAAATGTCCAAGGTTTATCCTATAGGTTTACCCGCTAGTGAGATACATAATTCAATAATGTGTGAATTATTACTCGAATGTCAGTCATATGAGCTTGGGACACATACTGCCTATAGACTGAATTGGATTGAATTAGTAGCATTTGCAGGGAACATTGCGAGTGTGCGTGTGAGCGTGCAAGTGTGTGTGTTTGCGCATGTGTGTATATGCATATGCGTGTGGAGTGTGTGAGCATGAGTGTGTGTGTCAGTCTCAGTGTGCAGTCAGTTTGCCCATAGGCACACCGGCCAGCATGAACTCCCTGAACTCAACCCTTGTCCATTCAATTCATATTGATCAAGGAGCAGAGAGAGACATAGAGTTCCATCACATCTGCTTTTGGACTGGGCTTGAAGCTGTGAGTGTACCTCCTCTAAGGAAGGAGACGAGAACAGAGAGGAATACAAGAAACCAAGGGAAAATAGAAAAGGAGAGGGAAATTGACAAGTGTGTGTGTGTGTTTCTCTAAAAGCCAAACAAGCGGGACATCCATTTAGTAAACCAGCACAGATCTCTCCACTGGGAGCTGTCCTTGGTTCTGATCTGTGCTGCAACCCTCCACCATCCCTTGCACCTTCTACCAACCTCCCCCCAACATCTCCCATTCCCCATCCCCCTCTCCCACCCTGCTAATTGACAATCTCAGCCTCTCCATTTGGCAAGCAGTGTGTGTGGGGGGATATCCTCAGAGGGCCCTGAACATACCATGTTGGGAAGAGGCGAGAGAGGGGAGGATCAAATCAAAATCAAATGAAATTGTATTGGTTGCATACACAGATTTGCAATGTTATTGCAGGTGCAGCGAAATGCTTGTGTTTCTAGCTCCAACAATGCAATAATACATAGCAATAAATAAATAAAAACAATAATCCTGAAAAAATTATTAAGAAATTCAGAAATATCAGAACGAGCAATGTCAGAGACAGGAATATAAACATATAGTGAGTGTATATATATATATATATATATATATATATATATATATACAGTTGAAGTGGAAGTTTACTTGCAGCTTAGCCAAATACATTTAAACTCAGTTTTTCAATTCCTGACAATTAATCCAAGTAAACATTCCCTGTCTTAGGTCAGTTAGGATCACCACTTTATTTTAAAGATGTGAAATGTCAGAATAATAGTAGAGAGATTGATTTATTTCAGCTTTTATCTTCTATTTCTTTCATCACATTCCCAGTTGGTCAGAAGTTTACATACACTCAATTAGTATTTGGTAGCATTGCTCGCACACGCTTTTTCAGTTCTGCCCACAAATTTTCTATGGGATTGAGATCAGGGCTTTGTGATGGCCACTCCAATACCTTGACTTTGTTGTCCTTAAGCCATTTTGCCACAACTTTGGAAGTATGCTTGGGGTCATTGTCCATTTGGAAGACCCATTTGCGACCAAGCTTTAACTTCCTGACTGATGTCTTGAGATGTTGCTTCAATATATCCACATCATTTTCCTGCCTCATGATGCCATGTGTTTTGTGAAGTGCACCAGTCCCTCCTGAAGCAAAGCACCCCCACAACATGATGCTGTCACTCCCGTGCTTCACGTTTGGAATGGTGTTCTTCGGCTTGCAACCCTCCCCCTTTTTCCTCCAAACATAACGATGGTCATTATGGCAAACAGTTATATTTTTGTTTCATCAGACCAGAGAGCATTTCTCCAAAAAGTATGATCTTTGTCCCCATGTGCAGTTGCAAACCCTAGTCTGGCTTTTTTATGGCGGTATTGGAGCAGTGGCTTCTTCCTTGCAGAGCGGCCTTTCAGGTTATGTCGATATAGGACTTGTTTAACTGTGGATATAGATACTTTTGTACCTGTTTCCTCCAACATCTTCACAAGGTCCTTTGCTGTTGTTCTGGGATTGATTTGCACTTTTTGCACCAAAGTACGTTCATCTGAAGGTCGGCCTTGAAATAAATCCACAGGTACACCTCCAATTGACTCAAATGATGTCAATTAGCCTATCAGAAGCTTCTAAAGCCATGACATCATTTTCTGGAATTTTCCAAGCTGTTTAAAGGCACAGTCAACTTAGTGTATGTAAACTTCTGACCCACTGGAATTGTGATACAGTGAATTTTAAGTGAAATAATCTGTCTGTAAACAATTGTTGGAAAAATTACTTGTGTCATGCACAAAGTAGATGTCCTAACCGACTTGCCAAAACTATAGTTTGTTAACAAGAAATGTGTGGAGTTGTTGAAAAACGAGTTTTAATGACTCCAACCTAAGTGTATGCAAACTTCTGACTTCAACTGTATATATATATATATATATATATATATATTACTGAACAAAAATATAAACGCAACATAAAACAATTTCAAAGGTTTTACTGAGTTAGAGTTCATATAAGGAAATCAGTCATTTGAAATAAATTCATTAGGCCCTAATCTATGGATTTCACATAACTGGTCAGGGGTGCAGCCATGGGTGGGCCTGGGAGGGCATAGTCTCACCCACTTGGGAGTTAGGCCCACCCACAGGGGAGTCAGGCCCACCCAATCAGAATGGGTTTTTTCCCACAAAAGGGCTTTATTACAGACAGAAATATTCCTCAGTTTCATCAGCTGTCCGGGTGGCAGGTCTCTTCCCCACAGGTGAAGAAGCCGGATGTGGAGATCCTGGGCTGGCGTGGTTACACGTGGTCTGCGGTTTTGAGGCCGGTTGGACGTACTGCCAAATTCTCAAAAAGGACGTTGGAAGTGGTTTAGGGTAGAGAAATTAACATTACATTCTCTGGCCACAGCTCTGTTGGACATTCCTGTAGTAAACATTGTTAATGTGACCAGTGTTCAATGACTAGAATACAGTATATACATATACATTGGGTAAAACAGTATGTAAACATTGTTAAAGTGACCAGTGTTCAATGAATATGTACATAGGGCAGCAGTCTCTAAGGTGCAAGGTGAAACAGTGACTAAGGCTAGTGGTGACTATTTAACAGTCTGATGGCCTGTAAATAGAAACTGTTTTTCTGTCTCTCAGTCACAGCTTAATTTAGTATTTTTCTTTGGTACTTTTTACCCCTTTTTCTCCCCAATTGGTAGTTGCAGTTTTGTCCCATCGCTGCAACTCCCATACAGACTCTTGAGAGGCGAAGGTTGAGAGCCATGCGTCCTCCGAAACACGACGCTGCCAAGCCGCACTGCTTCTTGACACACTGTTCGCTTAACCCAGAGGCCAGCCGCACCAACGTGTCAGAGGAAACACCGTCCAACTGGCGACCGTGTCAGCGTGCATGCACCCGGACCGCCACAGGAGTTGCTAGAGTGCGATGGGACAAGGACATCCCGGCCGGCCAAACCCTCTCCTAACGCTGGGCCAGTTGTGCACTGCCTCATGGGTCTCACAGTCGCAGCCGGCTGGGACACAGCCCGGGATCGAACCCGGATATGTAGTGATGCCTCTAGCACTGCGATGCAGTGCCTTAGACCGCTGCACCACTTGGGAGGCCGTCTTGGTCCCAGCTTTGATGCACCTGTACTGTCTCAGTCTTCTAGACAGTAGCAGGGTAAACAAGCCGTGGTTCGGGTGGCTATGATCTTCTTGGCCTTACTGTGACACCGGGTGCTGTAGATGTCCTGGAGGGCAGGCAGTGTGCCCCCGGTGATGCGTTGCGCTGACCGCACCACCCTCTAGAGAGCCTGTGGTTACGGACGGTGCAATTGCCATGCCAGGCAGTGATACAGCCCGGCAGGATGCTCTCAATGGTGCATCTGTAGAAGTTTGTGAGGGTTTTAGGGGCTGAATTTCTTCAGCCTCCTGAGGTTCAAGAGGCGCTGTTGTGCCTTCTTCACCACACTGTCTGTGTGAAGGGAACAATTCAGGTTGTCAGTGATGTGCACTCAGATGAACTTGAAGCTTTGAACCCTCTCCACTGTGGCCCCTTCGATGTGGATGGGGCGTGCTCTCTGTGCTGTCTCCTGTAGTCCATGATCAGCTCCTTCATTTGTTGAAGTTGAGGGAGAGATTATTTTCCTGGCACCACTCCGCCAGGGCTCTCACCTCTGTCTCATCGTTTTTGGCCACGCAGTCATGGTTGAACAGGGAGCATAGGAGGGAGCTGAGCACGCAATCCTGTGGGGCCCCCGTGTTGTGGGTCAGCGTGGTGGAGGTGTTGTTGCCTACCTTCACCACTTGGCATAGGCCCATTGGGAAGTCCAGGACCTTTTGCACTCCAAGTTTAGTGATGAGCTTGGAGGGCACTATGGTGTTGAAGGCTGAGCTGTAGTTGATGAACAGCATTCTTGCATAGGTATTTCTCTTGTCCAGATGGGATAGGGCAGTGTGCAGTGCAATGGCGGTTTGATCTGTTGGAGCGATATGCTAATTGTAGTGGGTCTAGGGAGTCAGTTAAGGTAGAGGTGATATGGTTCTTACCTTAACTAGCCTCTCAAAGCACTTCATGATGACAGAACTGAGTGCTACAGGGTGATAGTCATTTAGTTCAGTTACCTTCACTTTCAAGGGTACAGAAACAATGGTGGACATCTTGAAGAAAGTGGGGACAACAGACTGGGATATGAAAAGATTGAATGTCCGTTAACACTTCAGCCAGCTGGTCTGCACATGCTCTGAGGATGTGGCTTAGGATGTTGTCTGGGCTGGCAGCCTTGTGATAGTTAACATGCATACATTTCTTACGTTATCCACTGAGAATGAGAGCACACAGTCCTCACAAGCGCCAGGGGCCCGTGTCGGAAAACTCTATTTTGTTTGCCTTCAAGCGGGCAAAGAAGGTGCCTGCGATGTGGCTGGGTTTTCCTTTATAATCTGTGATTGTCTGGAGTCCCTGCCACATATGTCTCGTGTCACGAGCCATTGAATTACGACTCCACATTGTCCCTGTACTGTCATTTTGCCTCTTTGATTGCCTTACAGAGGTCGTAGCTGGTCTGTTGGTACACATCCGTGTTCCCAGTCACCTTGCCATGGTTAAATGCAGTGTTTTGCGGTTTCAGTTTTGCGGGAATGCTGCCATCTATCCACGGTTTTTGGTCTGGATAAGTTCTAATCGTCAGTGGTAATAACATCCTCTATGCACTTCCTGAAGAACCCCGTCAGCGAGTCACTGTACACGTCGATACTATTCTCAGAGGCAACCCAGAACATTTCCCAGTCCGCATGATAAAAACAGCATAGAATCCGATTGGTCTGACCAACCTTGAACAGTCCTTACCACAGGAGCTTCCTGTTTAAGTTTATGCCTGTAGATGGGGAGGAGCAGAATGGAGGCGTGATCTGATTTGCCGAAGCGAGGGCGGGGGAAGGGACTTGCCGCCGGCCTGAAAGGGATAGTAGCAATGATCCAGGGTCTGTGTTGCGCGTGTAGCACAGGATTTCCTTTATTAAAGTCCCCAGCCCTCAGGATATATGGTTTGCACAGTCCAGTGTAGTTCGTTGAGAGCCGTCTCTGTGTAGGCTTGGGGGTAGGTATACACGGCAGTGACGATGACCAAAATATTTTGGGAGGTAATGCGGTTCTGCATTTGATGGTTAGGTACTCCAGATCGGGAGAACGAATCTCTGATGTCTTTCTGGAAGGAGATCCTCGCCCTGAGCTTGTCTACCGTTTATTGTCCAGTTTATTGTCCAACAAGTAATATACTCGGAAACAGTGGATGGTATGCACGCCGTCTGAGTCCGACTAGGGCCCCACTCCTGACTAGGGCCCCATTCTTTGGCGTCAACATTTTGGTGCAGCCCCCAGGATGAATAGCGCCTGTCTCGGGAAGTTCAAACAAAGGATCCAGGTTTCTGCTCAAATGTCCGTTGAGTGACTGCCGATCTAATATCCAAAAGTTATTTCTGGCTGTAGGTAATAATAAAATAATTGTTCTGAGCAAATAATGTAAGAAAACAATATTTCAAAGTTGTCTAGGAGCTACCATCTTGTCACCATCTTGTCATGTGAAAATAAAGCATCTGTGTGGTATTTGGGCTCCCCTTAGTATTGTAAAACATACATTGACATCTGTTTGATAATTGGCTTCCCTGGCTCCTCGGCTTGGGTCATGCTAAATGCCGGTTTGGTGGAGAGGAAAACAAAGGTGTGTTATTGTGCGTTTAAACTGATGGGGGAAGGGGCGCGAGGTTGACAAATTATTTTTGTGTTGGTAAAGGCTCCACAGGTTTCATATTTGCATGCGTACAGCACTATACTATTCATTGGTCACATTGGTCAACAGTTATTCTACTTCTTTCAAACGAAAAATCACTGTTGGTAGTCATATAAGAGACTACCCACTGGTCACACACTGGTTGAATCAATGTTGTTTCCACATCATTTCAATGAAATTATGTTGAACCAACGTGCAATAGATGTTAAATTGACGTCTGTGCCCAGTGGGTATTGAGTACTATCATATTGCCAAGCTGGCTTGTTACAGTCTTTCCACCATAGCCTCTGAGCATTCTGTATGTTGTGTGGTGATTTGAGACAGAGACCCAGAATCCATATTAGCAGCTTCCACAGTTTGTTAGGAGCTTTAGAGGGGAGCGGACGTTAAATTGCATAGATAAATATGGTGAATAATTGATGTGATGCGTAGTGGGGAGCTGGTTTGGAGTGGCACTGATGCTCCTGGAATCCCACTGTCAGTAGTAGATAGGCGTATAGCTGTAGGTCTGTATCTCCTCTTCTACTTTAGGTGTCCATACCAAATCAAATCAAATTTTATTTGTCACATACACATGGTTAGCAGATGTTAATGCGAGGGTAGCGAAATGCTTGTGCTTCTAGTTCCGACCATGCAGTAGTATCTAACAAGTAATCTAACAAATTCACAACAACTACCTTATACACACAAGAGTAAAGGAATGAATACGAGTATGTACATATAAATATATGGATGAGCGATGGCTGACCGGCGTAGGCAAGATGCAGTAGAT
>QNTS01001515.1:103509-117869 GCA_003317085.1 Hucho hucho
ACAGAGAGAGAGAGAGAGAGAGAGAGAGAGAGAGATGCACTTTCTCCTTTACTGTGATAAATATTCCTCACCAAGAGATACATTATTCACAGAAATGACTACATTTATTCCAAATTTTAACTCATTAAATCCAGAGGAAAAACTAAAAATACTCATGGGCGAAGGAGCAATGGCTCCTCTTGCAGCCAAATATGTATTTGCCTGCCATAGCCTGAGGGACACTGAATAGTAACATCTGCATAGTAATCAGTAACTTACTTATAATTGCTGTTATTGTTATTACTATTATTGTTACTACTATTATTATTGTTGTTTATCATTCCGTATAGTAGTGGTATGGGTGGTAATGGTAATGATAGCAGTTTAATGATGATGATGATGGTAGTAGTAGTGATGATGATGGTAGTTGTAGTACAGATGTAGATTACCGTTATTTAGTTATAAGTTAGTTATAGTTTAATTTTCCATATTTAGATTTTTTCAATTTATTACATTTCTACTACTGACTATTACCATTTTATTGTTATTATTTTTGTATTTAATTTTGTATTATTATTTACTACCATTTTATATTATTTTTTTGTTATTGTTTCTAATTTTATTACAATGTATACTGTATACATTGTTGCTTTGGCAATATTGACACAATGTTTTTCATGCCAATAAAGCAGCTTGAATTTGAATTTGAATTTGAGAGAGCGAGAGAGAGAGAGGGGACAGACCATGGGACAGATGAGTGAGTCATTTGATAAAGAGGTGAACATTACTATACATGTATGCAGTATTTGCTTGTTGGTCAGGAACCCTCATGAATATGTTCTTTATTCCTGGATAGAGTTTCCTCTTTGTTCACTGGTTATTCAACCAAGATGGGCAGAAAATAGCACAGCAGTATGTCAGTCAGGTCAAACCTGCACATTCACCAGATACAGGTAAAACTCATTAAAGTGCATAAACAGTACACAATGTCTGTTCACGGTTCTCATTTAGAATGTAAACCAAACACTGGCAGTACTTTTGAACTCTACACCTGACCCACATGCACCACAGTGTCTGGACTGGAGTATCTGCAGGTGTTTTGCACCAGTGTTTAGACTAGTGGATGTAGCTAGAGCCCCAGGGATGTAAAGTAGCCTCTGGGTGTTGGGCTCCAGGTAAGCCAGGTTGACAGGTGTGTGGGTGTCTTCAGGCTGGAGAGCAGCCATCTCAGGCCAGATGTGCTGCTCCACAGATGTGTCAGTGAGAGTCATAACAGACCAGAGCCCAGCTGCTTAGAGAACACATCGCACCTCGTCTGATGGCCGCCCTTAAACTGGGCATGGCAGGCCTTGTAATAGACGGTAAACACGGTTAGGTTCTGCTTGACATTCAGGGCAAATGTATGGGCTGAGATGTTGTTTGTGGTCATTGTGTGTGTGTCTATTTGACCTGTGTGCAATATTTGTGCTTTATGCTTTATATGAATGTGTGCTCTGCTTGGTTGTGTGTATGTGCATGTTTCTGTTAGTTGTGTGTGTGTGTAGGTGTTACATGGAATAGATTGTGCATGGCACAGTACAATTTATGGCACCTTCTACCGCCCTCCCTTTCAGACGCCCCCACACACAGAGACCTGGCAAAATCTGTACTGCTACACATCTCATTCCAACTGTTTTACATTAATAGCAGAATATTACATAATGTTGCATAAACAGAATATACACACAGATCGTATTCCTTTGGGATGAGGACACAGTGAGCAAAAGAGTTTGGTAAATATGGTTATAATTTGTTTATTTGCTATATTCACTTCTTACATCATGAAATATTGGTGCTCATAATGCCAAATTTCACAACCACAGGAGTCATTGACGACAATAAACACTTCGACTCCCTTCAGAGCTGCTGCCTGTTACTTTAAGATAACAATGATGCCATCTTGTGTTCCTCACCGGTACGGCAAGGCCTTCACATATTTTGAAAGCTTTGTCTCGTTTTGGCCTTTGACCTTTCTTTTTTAATATAAATTACAATAATAATACGGTAATTTAGCATACAATTAACATACATGTTCCTTAGATACAGGTTTTGTGGACATTTTACTCACAATCTTGGGCTTGTCAGCACCAAGCCCCAGGTCCAAACACCTTCATCGTTATGGATGAAGTCAGCATGTTCCAGGTTAGTTTGTCCTCATTAAAATTCTATAATTGTTTCCATTTTACTTTTACAAGTTAATTAGTACTTGCAATAATCTAAGGCTACTGATTAGTACCCTGATGAGCTAATTAAACATACATAAGCTACTAACAGAACCTTTTATATTCAGACAGTAGGCTAACGCAATTAAACATGGTGTTGCATTGCTCACAAGTGACCCTTCCATTGTCTTTTCTGAGCCACACACAAATCAGCTTCTTGACAAATGGCCATAAGAGAAAGCAGTGTTAACCCATCATTCTGTTATTTTGTCTTGGTTGTTTTGTAAGTCCATTTTTTCCCCGTTTGTGATATATCAAGACAGTTATTTCAGAGCTATTATTATTTATATGTATTGTTATCTGAGTTTGTTGGCAATGGGCATGTAATAATGTGTGCAGGCGTGTGTGTTTGAACTCTCCTGCTTCTTTCACACCTGCATAACCTGCATTTCTTGTCACACATCCAGACACAATTGACACAGTTGTCTTCCCACGCATCATTATGCACTAACAAAGCTTTTCCAAATTCCCTCATGTTACCTAATTATGCCCATTAAGTGACCACTGACATTATGTGGTTATTTTCCATCAGCCACTAGACCGATTTATTTGACTCCTTTCATCCCATCTCCTTTCATTCAGCCACATTGAGTACGCACTTACTTTCTCTGACATAAATGAGTACCGTCTTCTCGCAAGATTGTGTCTATTGCAGAGGGATCTCATGGATCATCAATTCTGTCCCTACTGGGCAAAATAACCTTTCTCTTAGTCTCTACAGTACATGTGATGCTCGTTACACTATAATTTAATGATATAAAGTACTTTAGCTGGGAGGGGCCTTTTCTTTCTCAGCTGCTGACCTCTTCCTCTAGATGATCTTCCTGAAATCCAATCAAGTCTCAAACAGCTGTTTACTCAGGCCAAGGCTATGGATGTCTGTGTTTCTGTCATAGTTTTGACTCTCATCTCCTTTCTTCTTTTTCCTCAGAAACACGTTCTCCTCAGCCTGCCGATCGACGACCTTCTCCTGGTCTGGATGACAACTATCCAGGACCTCCATCCTCTTTGCCAGTGACATCACACAATCCACTCTCTATTCCCTTTTCTTCCCCTGAACTTGACAGTGGTTCACTGTTCCTGTTGGCACACACCCAAAGATTCAGATAGTATCTTGAAATCTACTCTGCCCTCCAGCTAGTAGTGCTTAAGATTAATTGCTTATCATTACTGAGGAGGACACGCACAATTGGCACAGTAGTAAGGTGACACATTCACTGGAGAATTTTGCTAGCATGAGCCTAGAATAGCTTCCTTAAAATAGCTACTCTCATACACATATTATTATCATGTAATTACGCTAAAGAAATGTATGCGAAAATAAGAGTGTCAATGTGTGTAAAGAATGTGTTACTGGCAATTTGAGTTTGATTTTGTCAGAAATTAAATCTGTTTGACAGCCTTGATTGTGGTAGACACAGCAACCTGCCATCATGCACCGGGAGAAAATGATGAGAATGGTTTTGACTAGATGATATACAGCTACAGATGAAAGTTACTTTTTTGGTAGCAGGTTAGTAGAATTTAAGCTGCAGGTTAAGAGAATGAACTTAGAAGGTTAGGATAATTAGATGAAGGTTATGAAAGAGGTTAGGGTTAGCTAAAATGCTCTCCTAACCTGTTACGAAAAGTCCCTTCCGTCCATACCTGTAGCCTATCTAGTCACAACTGATAAGAATTGACCTGTTAATACCACTGCTTAGTGCTGATAGAAACATGGTAAGACAACCAGGCAACACTTTGGTGTCAATTATCTGCCAGTTATTCTACAGGCTGTGTGCTCAGAGCAGGCATTCTGCATTTTAAATATAATTATAAAAACACATGCCCAGTAGAGACATCTGTGGTATTACCAAAGGCCAATGTGGCAATCTGAGGAATTCACATAGTTTAGCAGAAAGCAGATGGAATAAGCAGTGTACTTAACCACTCTACTGTACCATAATGGACTGTATAGCATACTGTTTTCCTAATTTAGCTAAAAGCAGCCTTTATGGAATAAGTGGCTACATGTTAAAGGCCTGCCATAAGGATTTCATTTATCTTTCTCTAGGCATACCGATAACAGTGGGCATGGCGAAGCACTGCCCTCACAGTTTTTGTAGGGCGAGTTTTGAATGTTGCCTGCACTCATGACCATGAAACCTCAGGAAGGGAAACAATATTTCCATTAAATTTTAAACTGAATGTCAATAAAACACGTGCTACTGTGTGCAATATTTCACGATCAATAAAGTATTAGATAACAAAAATAGCATTTGTAAAAATTCTATAACTGTTTTTAAAATCCTGAAGTAGTTTTCATATATTCATATTTCCATTGCATGTGATTGTATTGTCTCCCAGGGATGTGATTGTTTGCAAGACTGAGTGATGTTTAATCTGCTCTGATTAGCAGTTCATGTTTGGTTAATCTTTGAAGCCCTTGATTGTTAGCAATAGGATTACTTTCACCGGTGTCATCTGTCTCCCTCCACTCTTTCAGCACTTCACTCTCTTTATCACTGGATCTCTAGCCCAATGCCTTCTATTTACAAGACGGCTCTGATCTAGCCTATAATCAATGCCAAATACCTAAGTGTCAACATGGGAAGTGCGTGGGGAACACAGGATGTTGGTGGCACCTTAATTGGGGAGGACGAGCTGGAGCGGAATAGGTGGAATGACATCAAATACATAAATCATGTTTGATGCCTTCCATTTGCGGCATTCCAGGCATTATTATGAGCCGTCCTCCCCTTAGCAGCCTCCTGTGCTGGGGAAACCAGACAGACAACCTTGACTCAGGAGGATGACTCAGTAGGTGACAAGCACAGAGCCATACAATGACAAAAATAACTGCGTGACAGCTAAAAAGCAAAATACATTGGATTGATAATATCTCTGTCTGTTAAACCCTTTCAGTTTCCAATTATAATAAGTAAAATACACATATGGAAATGTAATCGTATAAAAAATGTAGCCATGATTTAATTGGCCTATGGCAAGTGTAAAAATATGACCTAACTATTTGTGGTGTGTTATACAATAGCTTGTCAAGCTGCCTGTGTTTTAGTTGTGGACATCATACAAATGCAGGTTTCATCACAGCAACGATGCTAAGCCTCTGCATGTTATTGGTAATGGTATCAGCTGTCCCCTGTCTTTGTCATTGAAGAATAGAACGCTGTGATCAATGTGGCCTTTGTTTATTGTGGGTGTGGCCAAACCGAGGGGTGTGAGCTAGAGGGTGGGTGGTATCTGCGTGTTCGCTGTCAATTGCAAAACAAAACGTCTACAACTGAATATTTTAGGCAAAACTTGGAACGCATGGTGGCAGGTAAATTTGCCTGGAATCCGCAATTATCTAGCTACTGTAATAGTTATGCATGAATGCCGCTGCTTTCGTCGTATAGCCTTTTTCACGAGGACGTAACGTTACACTAGAGAGCAGGCTAGTGGGCTACCGCTAGCTAGCTGACTTGCTAAGTTAGCTACCTAAGAAAGTGAAAGAAGACGGCAGCTGAACAGAAGCTATACCAACTTACTCAGACCTATGCGACTGATATCAGGTAGTTATTTATCTAGCTAGCCTTTCAGTTATTATTTTGTTCACAACACAGCGATACAGAGCTAATGCACTGCAATTTGTATGTATTAAACATCTAGCTAGGGACCGCAATACGACCCTGTTTGTGGCAGTATAGCACTGCTTTCTAGTCAATAGCTGTGCTCTCACAATTCGTGTAGCTAGCTTGGTTAGTCTACTTGTGGATAAACTGGAAAGTGTGCTACTGGCGACAATGTTGCCGAAAATCGAAGGATTGTACACGTTTCTTGTCGTGTACACGTTTGCTGTGTCACGCGCCGCAGAGAACAAGGGACTGTGCTGACAAGTTATGCATGATTATGTAGCTATCTGCCTCCGCAAGAAAGGGCACTACACCAGACGGGAGAAGCTGTTCATTTACCATGTTTAATATCCTCATTATTTTTTAACTCTAGGTTTGTCTGCATCCCAAGATTTGTGTTATTAAAGTGAAAGAAAATATCATCACTTGTCAGTTGGCCTAGAATGCCAGACGCAATTTTACCGTTATATGAGCTGCATTTAGACAAAAAATATATACATTCATTTTATTTTTGCAAATTCGGTCTTCTAAAAACGTCAATGGTATATGCATTGCATGAGAGGGGGGACGTTTTATATTTCCACTGGAACATGGGAAATTGAACCGCAATTTGTGTTGGTCGATATACCAAAGGGTCATAGTTTGCTGACAACAGCATATAGTGCAGGAGAACAAGGTCAAAAGTGGATGGTGGTTGTCGGGTATGCGTGCCTTTGCCCTCCTAGGCAGTCAGAACTAGCTTGCCAGGTGAAGAATGCTAATGAATAATTGAAGCACATGCAGCATATGATCAGCATGCTCTGGAACAATGAGGCTTCTCTCAAATACTGCTATTTTATTGGTCCAAATGCTATCTGGCTAATACTACAAATTCCTGATTGCTTACAGAGTTAGGCCTATTCCAGGGAGAGCTGGGGTTATTGTATGGGCCACTGCAGTAGCTAAGCTACCGGTTTCCTAGTGTTGATCAGCTTGACACAATGGCCTGTCCTCACATCCATAGATCTGGAGATTGAAAAATGATTTTGCTCAGAGCACATGGAACTGTGGTTTGTAGTAGCCTATGTTAAACAGTAAATGTGTTTGTATCAGACTGAAGTGGCATTAGGCTGTACTGTACCAATGTTCCTTTGTACTGGAAACGTGTGTTGATTTTGACACTGTAGACCCTGAGTGAACATGGGGTGTTCCCTATTGTCCGGGTGTCGCTCTGTGGGTCCAGTCCTATTTTCTGTTCATTTAGGCCAGGGGTACTAACTTACCCTGCGAGGTCCGGAGCCTGCTGGTTTTCTGTTCTATCTGGTCTAAATTAGTCCCTGACTAGAGGGGAACAATGAAAAATGCAGTGGAACTGTACTCGAGGTCCAGAGTTGAGTTTGAGGAATGTAAGCCTATAGGGGGAGAGAACAGTTTGTAGTCATGACATGGTATCATGACATGGATTTTGAGTATTAGAACCTACTGTACAAGTTTAAAGTGCCAGTTGGGGCAGAGGTTAAAGCCTATTTGGCTTAGGTCTAGTGATACTGGAGAAAGTCTATTCTTTCTCCAATATCACTAGAATCTCCCTCTTGGTGACCAGTCATCTAATCAGTTGCCTTACCCAATTGTATTCGGTCTGCACATTGTTTGTACTTGGATAAGCAGTTAGAACCTTAGAGACTATTCATCCAAGTAGCCATTTTCTCTGGATTTCAGATTCTTGTGGATTTAATGGTCCCAGATGCAGGTTTTGCAATGTTGTTATTGTAGTTCTTTGAGTACCCTCAGGGTCGAGGTGAGGACACATGACCAGTCATGGACCTCAGTCAAAGAGCCAGTAGCTCTGAGGACCTTTTGAGTTTACTGTAAATCCAATTCTTCATGAAACATAATCCCTCTTCTGGGAAAACGAGGTCAAGGGAGTGAGTGAGTGGCTGTTTCTTAGTACAGTGTCAACAGGGAGCATGGACCCCAAGCTCTGTTGATACTATGTAATAGTGCTGCAGTTGATCCATGTCTGTCCTCATGCTACTCAACTATACTTTCCACCGCTGGACACTGCAGTGCGATGACCCCTACACTACTTGTGTTTTTGCATCTCTCATCATTCTTCCTCCTCTCTAGCGTGCATTCACCAACAGGAACCTCTAGCTCCATCTTTACAATCCTCTTTTCTTTCAATTCTTAGCCACAATTGCACATTTAATCCCAGTGCAAATATTTGTCCAATAATTAATGATTTATTTTCTCTCGTTTCTGCTCTTTTACCACCATCTCCTTTTCAATGGCTCTCTCCCTTGCCCTCCTGTCCCTCCTTTGCCACCCTGTTTTCCTCCCTTCCATCCTCCACTGCTTCTCCTATTCCTTCCGGCCCCCCTCTACATTCCCCCCTGCCAGTCTAGGGGTATTGTGTCTTCTGTACAGTAACAGTACATGCCTCTCACCCTGTCTCTCTCCTGGTGTGGTATACTGTAGGTGAGTGATGGAGACGAGAGAGTTGACCGTGGTAGCTGGCAGCTTTGTGGGGTTTCAGCTGCTCTTCTCCGTGGCCAGCCCGCTGTTCTCCTCAACCTTCACCCCTGGCTATGGCCGCCTGCCCCCCACCAAGCTCACTGAGTGGAACTCAAGGTACAATACCCTTCCAACAGGCCTCTTGACAGGTTTCACATTATAGACTAGTACTGTACCGACTCTGCTGTAACACACCTCTATCAGACATTAACCAAGGCACACTGATCTGAAGTCAGAAATGATAACTAGTCAAAAGGTAGGCTGACAATTTAATGATTATGTAGATATATATTCTCTACATTGCTCTTGGACTGGCTTTGAATTCAAATAGTTTTATTGTGCTGATACTTCAGCTCTAATCAGACAAATCTTAATTATCTATCTACAATATCGTCATTTAGGTTGTCATGGGTCATCTTCTCAACTTTCCATAGTACACATCAGGGGCTGGGCTTTGAATTCAAAGACCAGAAATGTGTAATTAGTTTGGGGTAAAGTTCAAAAGTTGCCAATTGGCGTTTGGAATGAGTTACTCCATGTACTGAATGGTATCTCTTCTCTGGTATCAGTTTGTCCTGAGCTGGTGGGCTGTACCCACTATTACCACTGTTCCCTCAATTTTTGGGGGGCACTGAGCAAATTTCAGGTTTGCTGAGTGCTAACTTGAACATTGTGACAATTCTGTGCAACCTCCAGCGTGTTTCTGTGAACACTGAGGCTGTACCCACTTTAGGTTACAGTTTTAACAATGGCCAAGTAGTCTACTGTGGCTATTTGATTATAATGTAGAGCTACCAGAGTGGCCACCATCAAAAACAATGGAGAATATGCATCCCATAACATTTTAACATGAAAATGGCTGTTCTATCATTCAGCCTACATTAGCAGCCAATGTGTGGTGTTCAATGTAGGCCTACATTCCATGAGACTTTTGAGGAAAAAAAACTTGCAGGGCTTGACATTAACCTGTTTATCCACTTGCCCTTTGGACAAGGAGATTACTGAACATGTTGTGGTGTTTGATGCAAGAAACCATTTTACAAAGTAAAATGCTTTTTATTTCCATATCATTATGACAGAAAATCTGACAAATTATGCTACCCTCTGTCTATTGGCTACTTAATTTATGGAAGAAAAAGTTCCAGGTAAATTTTCTCCCTATCACACCACGTTTGGTCTAAAACTGAAAATGGCAGACGGAAGGGAGGATGGTGCGGCGGGTGCCGCTTCTCCTACGAATGCTGTTATTTTGTCTAAAACATCAGGTGTACGCCGACCCCAGATAAGTAACTCATGCAAAGATTTAAAGCGCAATTATGTGTTTTATCTCTAGTACATTGCCATGATTGTCAGTTATGTAGCTGCTCTACTGATAATCTCAGTGCGTCCTTGCTGGGATGGCACAATCAATCTACTGCCGGAGAATATCAACACCAAACACATTGGTTCACCGTTCCACGGGAGCGGACAGTACACAGCATACCATAATGTTCTGAATAATGGCCAAGTCTACCTCGCTCCCTATTCCACTGAACCGCTTAGGCGTAACAAACACAAGTCCAACATTTATCGGAAACTGTTAAACTACCTGTTCACTACTCTCCTGCTCTCCGGGGATGTGCAACTCAATCCTGGGCCTAACATCACCGAGCCAGCGATACTCACCGGAGTGGAAAGCAGTGGATGGCCTCGTCCACTGATTGTCGCCGCTGCGGAAGTGGGTGAGTGCTATGGTCCCATGGTTTCTCTCGACTCACCCGGCTCCAGGATGGAATTTGACTCTGCTAACACATCCAAGTCGCTATATGCGATCCCTGACTCTGATTCTGGTACGCAGGCTGTTTTAATTAGTTCCCCGCATCCAGTGCAAGCGGGAGGGATAGTTAATTGCACTACTGAACTGCCCCTAATCAAAACGAAACGAAAACGGCCTAAATCCAGCCGTCAGAAAACACCGAAAATTAACTTTTTTCAATGTGTCAATCACTCTCGAGTCATCTGGGACCCACGAGCTAAGCCCAAGGGACTACTAGGGGGGCAATTGAACATTCGCAGTGTCATTCCAAAAAGTGATCAAATTCAACATCTCACAGACTCCAACCTTGACTTCCTCTGCCTTTCAGAGACATGGCTCCATAAAAACTCTCCATATGCTGCCTTGCACTTTGCCTGGCTACAATGTTAACAGGAGAGGCAGGATTGAAGGAAGAGGAGGGGGTCTGATGATTTACAGAAACGGTGACTCCGGTCATGCCGAACTAGCGACATTCCGGATAGGGCCTAAAAAAAGAACATATCCGATGTAAACAAATTGAGTGGTCATGTGATAATGAACTAGAATGTATTGGGCTGAACGTTACTGTCTCCCCAAGTGTCTTTTACCCTTATTGGAATGTATAGACCACCTTCCACCAAAAGTGTGTTTTTTTATCAGTTTAATAACATGCTTAGGGAATGGGATTTTGGGAAAGAGGTCATCTTAATGGGAGATTTTAACATTATTTATGAAGACAAGTCTTGTAGGAAAACCCTCAAACGGATCACTAATACCTTTGACCTTACACAGCTAGTTAAAGGGCCAACCAGGGTGACTTGTTGCTCTAAAACACAGATTGATTTGGTGTTCAGTAATAAACCAGAGAGAGTGACTAAATCATTCAATATGGTTACTGGGCTGTCTGATCATAATCTGACACTTATAGCCAGAAAGCTTTCTAAGAGCAGGTTTAACCTCTCTGCTGTTAGAAAGCCGGATCAACTGAGAGTGAATTAAATTATTTTGAAAACGCAATTAAGGTAATTAACTGGAATGGTCTCTTGTCCTATACAGATGTGGAAGCTGTTAGTCAGGTTTTTCTATCCACAATCCAGACTACAATAAATGGCTTCCTAAAGAAAATCAAATCCAAACCATGCCAAAAGAGCACTCTTCCTTGGCTAAATGGAGAAATCTGGAAATTGACGAAAGAATGAGATTATGCTCTAAAAACATCCCTAAAGTCCAAATTAGAGCATGAGACGTAGGTTTACCATGTTGAGAAATAAGGTGATGAAAGAAATCAGACAGGCCAAGGCAATCTTTTTTATTAACATACTTGGTGAAGCAAAGGGAAATTCTAAATTGATCTTGGAGAATCTAAAGAAGTTAACAGGGAAAGACCATAGTAACACTGCAAAAAGACTGTTATTCACCATGATTTCTAGTCTAACACAGGATGCAGTCAAAATAGCAATAGCCTTCAATTCCTACTTTATTGACTCTGTCAGGGTACTGACACAGAACCCCTCCACTGGTTTCTTGGGCTCAGTGCTAGTGAATGACGCTCAACCTGTCTTTATCATAAGGGAGGTTTCTGAGTCAAAGGTGAACAAGGTGATTAGCTCACTAAAGAACTCTAAAGCCATAGATGTGTTTGGGCTGGACTCTACCTTTCTTAAAAACTACAAAGAGTCACTCATTGGCCCCATTACAAAGGTCACCAACACATCTATTGGTCAGGGGGTGTTTCCAAGGGTATGGAAGTCGGCCATAATAACGGCCATCTTTAAATCAGGTGACCCTGCTGACGTGAGTAACTACAAGCCCATTAGTATACTACCTGTGGTGTCGAAGGTTGTTGAAAAGTGTGTAGCAGAACAACTGATTGCCCACCTCAACAACAGCCCCTTCACATTACACTCCATGCAGTTTGGCTTCAGAGCGAAACACTCCAAAGAAACAGCCAACTGCTTTCTTCTGGATAATGTGAAGTCCAAGATGGACAAAGGGGGTGTTGTTGGGGGTGTGTTTCTGGACCTAAGGAAGGCTTTTGATACAGTTAACCATGAGGTTCTCATCACAAAATTCTCCAAGTTCAACTTTTCCCCTGATGCTTTGAGATGGATGAAATCATACCTTGAAGGCAGAACTGTGTGTCAGAGTGAGCAATGAGCTGTCGCCCACTCTTAGCTATGATGTGGGCGTGCCCCAAGGGTCAATACTGGGGCCCCTCTTCAGCCTGTACATTAATGATCTGCCTTCTGTCTGTACTGGGTCTGAAGTTCAAATGTATGCAGATGATACAGTGATATATGTGCATGCAAAGAGCAAACAACAAGCTGGACAAGAACTCACTACTGTAATGGTCCAGGTTACAAAGTGGCTCAGTGACTCGTGTTCGCATCTCAATGTGGAAGAAAACTGTCTGCATGTTCTTCACAAAGAGGGCAACAAATGCTACTGAGCCAGATGTCTATGTGTCAGGGGAGAAGCTCCAGGTGGTATCTAATTTTAAGTACCTTGGCATCATACTTGATTCCAACCTCTCTTTTAAAAAGCAGGTGAAAAGGGTCATTCAAATAACCAAATTCAACCCAGCTAATTTCCGATTTATACGAAATTGTTTGACTACAGAGGTAGCAAAACTGTACTTCAAATCTATGATACTCCCCCACTTAACATACTGCTTGACTAGTTGGGCCCAAGCTTGCTGTACAACATTAAAACCCATTCAGTCTGTCTATAAACAGGCTCTCAATGTGCTTGATAGGAAGCCCAATAGCCATCATCACTGTTACATCCTCAGAAAGCATGAGCTCCTGAGTTGGGAAAATCTTGTGCAATACACCGTCGCGTCTTGTATTCAAGATCCTAAATGGCCTGGCTCCCCCTCCACTCAGTACTTTTGTTAAACAGAAAACCCAAACATATGGCAGCAGATCCACAAGGTCTGCCATGAGGTGACTGTATAGTTCCCTTAAGGAAAAGCACCTTTAGTCAATATGCTTTCTCTGTGAGAGCTTCCCATGTCTGGAACACACTGCCATCAGACACACACAACTGCACCACCTATCACACTTTCACAATAAAACATGAAGACATGGCTAAAGGTCAATCAGATTTGTGAACATAATCCCTAGCTGTGTATTGTCGCTTTCCATGTTGTCTGTAGCTTGTGAGGTGTGGAAACACTTTGTTGCTTTTATGGATTTGTCTTGTTGCTTTTTGTGCTATGTTGTTGTGCTATGTCTGCATGCTGTCTTGCTTGTCCTATGTTGCTCTGCTGGTGCTCACTGCTCATTGATTGTCTGTATTGTAATTATTAAAAACAATCTGCCCAGGGACTACGGTTGAAAATTATCCGGTTGGCTAATACCGGAACTTTTACTGAACGTTGATTAATGTGCACTGTCCCTGTAAAAATAAACTCAACTCAAGCCTGTCTCAAAATACAACACTGCCTTTTTAAGACAAAAAAAAGCTCTTTTATCTGACTCACTTTTCAAAGATGTCTAGAAATGTACACATTTTGTGCTCTTGTAGGAAGCAATCACTCCCCCATTACTGACTACAAATGATCTATAACTGGGCTAATAACTAATTAACTAGCAAAGGATATGAACAAAATGTGCACACGTGGCTACATGCAGCTCTCTCTTTGATCTCAAAACAAGCACATCTACTCACGAACGCTCATGCTGTAAACACAGTCCACTTCAAAGTAAATACAGTGGGGCAAAAAAGTATTTAGTCAGCCACCAATTGTGCAAGTTCTCCAACTTAAAAAGATGAGAGAGGCCTGTAATTTTCATCATAGGTACACTTCAACTATGACAGACGAAATGAGAAAAAGAAATCCAGAAAATCACATTGTAGGATTTTTAATTTATTTATTTGCAAATTATGGTGGAAAATAAGTATTTGGTCAATAACAAAAGTTTATCTCAATACTTTGTTATATACCCTTTGTTGGCAATGACAGAGGTCAAACGTTTTCTGTAAGTCTTCACAAGGTTTTCACACACTGTTGCTGGTATTTTGGCCCATTCCTCCATGCAGATCTCCTCTAGAGCAGTGATGTTTTGGGGCTGTCGCTGGGCAACACGGACTTTCAACTCCCTCCAAAGATTTTCTATGGGGTTGAGATCTGGAGACTGGCTAGGCCACTCCAGGACCTTGAAATGCTTCTTACGAAGCCACTCCTTCGTTGCCCGGGCGGTGTGTTTGGGATCATTGTCATGCTGAAAGACCCAGCCA
>QNTS01001515.1:118199-190414 GCA_003317085.1 Hucho hucho
GTTTCATCTTCAATGCCCTTGCTGATGGAAGGAGGTTTTCACTCAAAATCTCACGATACATGGCCCCATTCATTCTTTCCTTTACACGGATCAGTCGTCCTGGTCCCTTTGCAGAAAAACAGCCCCAAAGCATGATGTTTCCACCCCCATGCTTCACAGTAGGTATGGTGTTCTTTGGATGCAACTCAGCATTCTTTGTCCTCCAAACACGACGAGTTGAGTTTTTACCAAAAAGTTCTATTTTGGTTTCATCTGACCATATGACATTCTCCAAATGCTCTCTAGCAAACTTCAGACGGGCCTGAACATGTACTGGCTTAAGCAGGGGGACACGTCTGGCACTGCAGGATTTGAGTCCCTGGCGGCGTAGTGTGTTACTGATGGTAGGCTTTGTTACTTTGGTCCCAGCTCTCTGCAGGTCATTCACTAGGTCCCCCCGTGTGGTTCTGGGATTTTTGCTCACCGTTCTTGTGATCATTTTGACCCCACGGGGTGAGATCTTGCGTGGAGCCCCAGATCGAGGAAGATTATCAGTGGTCTTGTATGTCTTCCATTTCCTAATAATTGCTCCCACAGTTGATTTCTTCAAACCAAGCTGCTTACCTATTGCAGATTCAGTCTTCCCAACCTGGTGCAGGTCTACAATTTTGTTTCTGGTGTCCTTTGACAGCTCTTTGGTCTTGGCCATAGTGGAGTTTGGAGTGTGACTGTTTGAGGTTGTGGACAGGTGTCTTTTATACTGATAACAAGTTCAAACAGGTGCCATTAATACAGGTAACGAGTGGAGGACAGAGGAGCCTCTTAAAGAAGTTGTTACAGGTCTGTGAGAGCCAGAAATCTTGCTTGTTTGTATGTGACCAAATACTTATTTTCCACCATAATTTGCAAATAAATTCATTAAAAATTCTACAATGTGATTTTCTGGATTTTTTTTTCCTCATTTTGTCTGTCATAGTTGAAGTGTACCTATGATGAAAATTACAGGCCTCTCTCATCTTTTTAAGTGAGAGAACTTGCACAATTGGTGGCTGACTAAATACTTTTTTGCCCCACTGTACATGGCAATGGTCTGTTTGCATATAGGCCTACTGCAGCTCTGATTGTTTATGCCGTACCAGTATTTATAGAGTACGGGCTGAGTAGTGCGTGTCAATGTAATAGAATCCTACTCCGATGTGTTCTGCCTACAGCAAAATCTCTTGCATGTTTTGTTTTGGTATGTTGCATTGACAGTGGCTAATATTGCGTTGATTTGATCACAATTGCCACAGTAAAGGGAAACTTTGATTGTGTTAACAGGGAAAACTCTAGAACAGTGGTCACCAACCTTTTCTGAGTCAAGATCACATTCTGAGTCAAACTGCAAGCCGAGATCTACTGCTCAGATTACATTTTTTACATTACTTAAAAAACGTTAGCCAATGTCAAGATCACTTTCTGAGTCAAAATGCAAGCCTAGAATTACCACTAAGTTTTTTAACATTACAAAAAAAACGTGCGCCTATGCAACATTGACCAATTAAAAACAGTACTGTAGCAATGAGGTTTGTGCAGTAAGCAATAGGCCCAATACATTATCACCTCATATTGGCTTTGCTTGAATTGCCCAATGCGTTGTTGTTTGGGCCATTTTCTTAAATTATATTTCCAAATTTGAGGAAGGCTATATGATCACACCGGTAATAGATAATTGTTGCGTTACTTGTGAGGCACAGCTGAGTGAGCATACATTTCAATTATTTGTCTTTTATTTATTTTTTTACTGGGCTGATGGTGCCTGCATCTAATGGTCAGTCTCAGCGGAGGGAGAGAACAGCAGACTGAGGGTCCGCCTCTCAACATCCCTCCGCTCTCCCTTTCCTCCACTGACCAAAAAGGGACACAGTCTTCCAGCTGATGGCAACTCGAGTCACACAACAAATTCATGTTGTTACTCCTATGAACAGAGAAAGTGAAATATAAAAAAATACCCAAGCCACTAATAATTAAAAAAAATGCAAGCCAATAGATACACTTTCCTTCTCATTCATTACTGCTGCAGTGCGTGTTGTAGCGCTGAGTGGAAATGGGAAGAACACGCGTTTTATGGCTGTATTCAACACTTTGATAAAAGTGTTGACAGTCCTGAGTAAGAACTTTAAATGTGATCTCAGTCATAAAACAGCAGCTCTTTGCTGTATTTGTTGACAGTCTCTCTAGTCATGGTTTTAAATGTTTTGAAATATTATAGTATCAACTTTGCTGTAGCTTTCTTTTATGCCTGCTACGTTACTGCAGACACGGTAATCTGAGCCATCTGATTGGCCAGCGGTAGGCCTATAGTGCACTTGATTTGCTCTCCGGCCCCGCCGGGAAGGCAGTTTGTACCTTCAGACACATGAAATGGTTCAAAATGGCAACAGTTCACCTACTTGGCACACAGGGCAGCTGAATCGAGTGCACCTACCACCAACAGCCCGAGACAAATAAAATAGGCTTTATCGGCTTTATCGTTGTTTTTGTTTTTTACAGAAAGGTTTGTCGATCGACTAGGAATGCCTTGGAGATCGACCAGTTGATCGCAATTCACCTGTTGGTGACCACTGCTCTAGAAAGTTGAGAGAAGTTCCCCTGTGGGCTGATTTCTTCTGCGCGGCAGTCCTGGGGGGGAGCTTGATACCTGAGCCTCAGTTCATACAGGCGTCACACGGAACACTGCTACAGGATGTGTGTACCATGGCATAACAAGCCAAAGGTGACGCACTGATAGTGGTTGAAGTTTGATTCAAAGTTACCCTTCATTGCATAACGGCTCCCAGTGTGTCAGTGTGTTATTTATTCAAGCTTTGCTTTTAAAGGGACACAGAGAATATCTACAGAAAGATGCATAGCAGAGATGTAAGCCTGGGGCCACGTCACTAGCTAGATGTTCAATTAAAATGGGCTAGAGGGAGAGCAAATGAACTTTCCCCTTCTGCTTCATAAGAGACTGTCAAATTCCACTCTCCTCCTTGGTCATGGCAGTTATACGCTCTCAGACAGTCATGTTATAATGGTGACACTAAAAATAACAATGTTCTTTGTACAGTGCCTGGTCTGTGGAGCCAGCATTGCTAGGCCTGTGGGACAGCTGGTGTGCCCAGGGTCTGCGGACTGTGTGTGCGGGTGAGGGGAGATAAGAGCCGTGGTAGCACTGGAGTTCTCTTCACTAGCCCAGATAAAGAGTCCCAGAGGTCAACGAGACCTGAGTAGTTTTACACACACACACGATTCTCCTTCAAATTAGTTCCATTGCCAAGGTTCCACACTGCCCAAATGAGCTTAGGTTTCTTCATTGTGTTCTCAGTGCTATAAAGGAGGTTATTGTTATGTAACTTCAACTGTTTATTAGTATTACTGCTGCCGTGGTGCTAGTCTTGCATCATTCTCTGCCATTGCGCTAACTGTCCCTGTTTCTGTGTGCTTGCCCAGATTGGTGTCCACTGTCCATGCTCTGATCGTGGGCCTCTTCTGTCTCTACATCCTGTGGTTTGATGATGCTGTCAACGCAGACCCCGTCTGGTAAGATGAACTGCATTACTGTCTGCTGTCTGTCACTCTAGCAGCCATGGCTACTAGCCTACCGCAAGAGGGAGGGAAGGATGATTCTGCCATTCCCCACTGTCAGAGAGAAATCTCAGTGGAGTCTCCAGAGAGGTGTAGATTTTTGTCCTTTCATTGTCTTTTCTATGTTCTCTCTCCTACTGCTGACTGTGTGATTACATCATTGTATCCTGAAAGAGAGGAATGGTAATTTCCCCCTATCCTTCCCTCCCTCCCTCTCCCTTCTGTTTCTGTCTTCTACTCTCTTCTCTCTCCTCTTTCTCTGTCTTCTACTCTCGTGTTTCTCTCCTTCTGTTTCTCTTCCTCTCTTGTTCTGATCAGACAGGCCAGAGTCCTGCCAACAAGGCTCCCTTTCATAGCAAACAACAGCAGCCCAGTCTTCAGCCCCCCCTCTTCCTCCTCCCTCCCCTTCTGGTGACCCTCTCCCCTGAGTCTCCCACCCCCCCACCAGCACCCTGCGTCTCTGGCTGTCTGATCAATACAGCACTTCCCTCGCTCTCATTGTCTGTCTGTCTGTCGCTGATGGAGCGGAGAAAAGGGGAAGTGAAGGACCAATGGGGAGGAGTCCTGCCACCACCCTTCATCTGTCTCACATTTAGACTACTCTCTTTTTCCTTTTTTCTTTGTTGTTCCTTTACTCTCATTGGGTTTGTTTCTTTGTTGTTCCTTTACTCTCATAGGGTTTGTTTCTTTGTTGTTCCTTTACTCTCATAGGGTTTGTTTCTTTGTTGTTCCTTTACTCTCATAGGGTTTGTTTCTTTGTTGTTCCTTTACTCTCATAGGGTTTGTTTCTTTGTTGTTCCTTTACTCTCATAGGGTTTGTTTCTTTGTTGTTCCTTTACTCTCATAGGGTTTGTTTCTTTGCTGTTCCTTTACTCTCATAGAGTTTGTTTAATAGGGGTGTAATTGTTGTACCTCCCCAGCCCAAGCCATGTTGTCTTGTTTTTTTCCTTTGTTTTGTTCTGTGTGTCTGTTTAGTATTGGTACTATCCTTTTGTCTCTTATGTATTTGCTTTCCTGCCCATCTCTTTTAGTTTCTTACTTTTCCTCTATTTAGACTGGTAGCCATGTTATTTTGCTAGCGCAGTAGCTAGTTCCTCTTATTGCAACACTGAATGGCATAAGCATTAAATCCTCAGACAATCTGATTGCATTACAGCATCATTTAGACATGCCTACAGACTGGCATTGTGCTGGGCTTCACAGAACTAACCGCCCTAAAACCTGCATTGTGACAGATTCAGCTTATCGCAACGTCACTCTGGCGGTTCTGCCTGGGTTTTGTCATCGTAATCCAATCAATCCAAAGCGTTTTCCAAATCGCCTCCCTCACATCGCCTGATTGGTTTATCTGAGCTTTAAAAGTGCGATGTAACCAGTGATAGCAGAATACAGACTCAATTGGTTTAAAACAATAGTGCTCAGTTGGTTGATCAGAGTTCCATGATGTAACCCCAGGTGTGGCTTACTGTAAGATTAAGATTCCTTTATTGGTCAAATGCACACAAGGTCCAACTGAAATTTCCGAAAGACACATACATACAGATAAATATAGAGGTTTTGGAGAGGTGCAGGGGACGACCACACTGGGTGCCCGGGAGCTTTTGTTGTGGTGGGGTTAAGTGCCTCTCTCAAGGACACAACGGCAGGCAATGGAATCTAGGATTTAATACCAGCAACCCAGCTCACTTCCCAACAGATTTTTTTCCCGTCGGACCCGGGATTAAAACTGGCAACCGTCCGGTTGCTGGCTCGCCTCTAACTGCTAGGCTGCCTGCTGCCCTGTCGGACCTGGATCAGTGATGGAATCTGAGAACCTTTGGACCCATCTCATCCTGACCCCTCCTGTTGATCTATCTGAAGTTTATCTCTTAGGTTTAACATATTCACAAGTTTATCTACGAATGGCTTTGATTCTCTGTATGGGTGAATAGACTATTAGGCTTATGGGTGGGCTCCAGGATGTGCAGTAAACATGATGAAGTGGAGAAACGACTGGCTGCATATGGCATTGATCGTGGCTACATGAGTGGGGTTCAGAGAGGATGTTGCACTCAGACATACCCAAAACAGGTACGTTGGGGTGAAGGTCAGTAGAGGTGAGGGAGGGCGTTGTCACGTGTAGCCCTCTTCTGATCCAGAGAGCACGTCATGGTGTGCTGTCACAGAGAGCCATGATCCCGCCCTCAGCAACAGGATACCTGTGATAGAGGCCAAAATCAGTTCCAGTGCCACTTTACTGAGACACACATTATTTTGACCACAGTCACTTAGCAGATGCTCTTGTCAAGAGCCTCTTGTACTACAGTCGACACACAGGCCTAGGCAGTAAATGTGGCCCATGTGATACAGTGAACCAATAACCATGGCGTTGCCCAAACCTTGTCCAAGCAACTGAGTCGTACAATCCACTCCTACAGTCAAGCGAACAGTGGTACTCATTCTTACAGTATGTACTATATGCAGGCTACTGCTCACATGTACACACATCATGACACGTATTTGTCCATGAGCACACAATCACACAAGGATACAGCAGGCAAACAGAAACACACCCTCTGTATGTGAGCACAACGCATTTGTCAACACAGTGCTGTTTAAACTGGACCTTCCCTGGACACGGGTATCTCAGTTGTAGCAAGACTATGACTCATGACATGGCCATGAAGAATAGGCCTATTTGAATGCTAGAAAAAAAATAGTAGCTAGAAGTTTCTCTTTTTTTTTTTATTAGCTCTCATGCTAGAAAAGGTTGGAGACCCCTGCAGTAGACTGCACTAATACAGTATGTAGAATGTTTTGTGGACTTCACTAGATTTCTGTGAAATCGTAAGTAGCTTTTGTTTCTGTTTTACAGTAGTTTTAGCATTAATGTGTAATGTGGCAACTGTTATTCTGAAAGAACACTTTGTTTTGTTTTTGCTGTACAGGGGGGAGCCTGGACTAGTGAAACTTAATGTGGCCATAACGTGTGGTTATTTGCTCTATGGTGAGTGTCTCTCTCCTCATGTTTATCCTCTTGTATAATAATAAGCCATACACATTTCTCTGTGGACAGTAGATGAAAATAATAAACTGTGTGCTAACTACCCACTTGTTGTTCTGTGTAGACCTTGTGCTTCTGGCCACTAACTGGAGCACAATGGGGGACAGCTTTTTTGTCTGTCACCACTTGGCGGCGCTCTATGCATATGGATATGTCTTGGTGAGTCTGGGGGAAAACCATGAGCACAATGGTTATTATTACATGGTGCTTTGGTGCCTTTGGGTTTTGGTATTGAAATAGTCAGTCTTCTTTCTAAAGATGTGTTGCACATTTAGTCTGTTTTAGTTTATTTCTGCCTGTGTGTCTATTTGTGGTAATACATCTTTACGCTCTCTGCAGTCTCGTGGCGTGCTTCCCTATTTCGCCAACTTCCGTCTCATTTCAGAGTTATCCACACCTTTTGTGAACCAAAGGTAAGCTAGCTCCACTTTTACTATATATTAATGAATACTCCTGTTTATCAGCCCCTACCTCTGTCAGTGTTGACATTATTCCGTTCTCCTCCACGTATAGGTGGTTCTACGAGGTGCTGAAGTACCCTCGCTCGGACCGCTTGGTTGTGGCCAACGGCATGGCCATGGCAGTGGTCTTCTTCATGGTGCGTATCTTCGTCATGCCGCCCTACTGGGCCCGGGTGTTTGCCACCTTCGGTACGGAGGCCTTCGAGCGCTTGGGCGTCGGTGCTCAGGTGGCCTGGATCACATCCTGCATCGCCCTGGACATCCTCAACACCATCTGGATGTACAAGATCGCCCGCGGCTGCTACAAGGTCATGATGGGCGCCAGCGGCAGGAAGGCCAAAGAGGTCTCCCTGCTCAAACAGAACCATGTGAATAACCACACAGACTAAGAGATACTGGCCGGAGGGGGGGACATAGACAGACTCTATGGAAGGGAGACAGGAAGGACTTCAAGGGCTCTTATAGCCCCTGCTAGCTCCAGCCTTGCTATTATCTCCAAGCCGGAAATCATGCAGCCGAATGGGGTCAGGTCCTCATCCTATTCAGCCTCACAGAATGAGACTGGTCCCACACTAGCTTCTGTACCTCAGTGTTTCATCAATGGTATGGTGGTACTCTGGCTGTGTTTGGTTGGAGATGTCAGAGTAGCTGTTAAGTACACTCAGCCTTGTTCACCATCAACTTCAACCCAAGCTCAGTCATCTGTACTGCCTGTGATGGACAGGTAGAAAGCAATAAAAGAAGGCTCTGTCAGAAACTCCCTCGGCCATCATCCTTTACCCTTTTCAGTTCCATGACCCGTCCACCCAGAGGAGAGCCTCCTGCTTTGCCCACAGAATAAGGACCTCTTAGTGTGCCAGTTTTTGCTAGTTTGACATACCGAGACACCACAATGCCTCTTACTACATTTACTGTGGCCTCCTTTTTATGAACACCACCTACATCGCCACCAGACTGGTCCCCCGCTCACAGCAACAGTTCAGATTGAATCACCACTGGATTTCCCATCGACAGCCTGGATGCTGCCGCCAACTATCCTGAATCATTGTTTTTCATTGGACACTTTTGCCTCATCTCATCCAGGGTCTGGCTCTGCTCTGATTGGGACTCTGGGGTCTCAGTTGTCCCATTTGTTCCTCCTGTTACTCAACCTCAAAACCAGGAATTGACATCAACGCATCTTAACTTCGCTACACTATCATAACCCTCTGTCACAGCGGAACAGTTAAATCCATCCAGTTTGATGCTTCTGTTCTACCTCTCCCCTGCCTTACAAAGACTTGTCAGTCCCTCCATATGAGAATAATCACAATGAGTTGTTTTCTCCTTCTGTAAAGATGTTTTAGCCTTTGGAAAGATCTCATCCATTATCTCTAGTTCAGTGGACTGGAAAGGACGTTTTCTCTGTTTCTCTGGAGATTTTCCCAGCCACTGCAGTGTACCACTACTGTTAGACACTAGAACAAGTGTTGTGTTTATCTAAGGTACCTCTGGGGATTTTAACTTCCATTTTTCTCCTCTATTTTCTGTGTTATTGTGAGAACTGAATTTGGAACAAGAGCGGGTCCCTTTTGGGGGGAAGCATTCTCCTGGCTTAGGTGCTGTTCTGCCTACAGAGTGTCAGCCATAGGAATGCTAGAAGTATGATGTTCAAAATCGTTTCTTTAGATATTCATGTAAGATCAATTATGAATGACCTATCTGACAAGAACAGCCATATGCTGGCAATGTTGTACTATATGTGTAGCCATGTAAAGTCATACTGTATTACTCAGTTAGGAAATCTTCCTTTCAAATCAAGTTGATTTGATTGATTCAAATCACTGAGAGCTTGTTAAGAAAACATTGGATTATGATGATTTATAGTCTAGTTTGGATCACTAAACAGGATGGATAAATATGAATTGCATTAATATATGGGTTCCTCTGCACTTCATTTTAATCAATACATTTTATATTTTCACCCAGCTGTATTGAGTGCATGTTGTGTTTTTGTTTTCTGTCCTCCTCCTGTCCGTAAAGCGTTGACATCGTTTGGGACGGGGGTCTGAAATGTTTGACTTTTCACTGTGGAATTAAAGCACACTCCCCATGATGGAGCAATAACCTTTTGAGCCCCTCCATGTACCACCGAGGAGGGTTGTATTGTCGTGCCTTTACGCAAACAGGAAATCTAATGCGGTCAGGTAGAGATTAGCATGACATTTTAATGTAAAACTGGTTTGTTTTCCTTTTTTCTCGCTATTATAATCTCTTCTCTCTATGGATACTGTTATGTATATATTTTTGTACCCTGCACAATAATGAATCCAGACAAGTATTCTCCAAAGTTGACCCCTCTGTAGGCCTGCTTGTTTTTCTTCTGAATACTGGAGCGGGCCTCGATATGAATGTTGTGGTGGTTCTAGTGGCATTAGGTGGAGTGGGAAGTGGCTTAAAGAGGCTGCTGGTTATGACCAGAATGAAGATGAGATTGAACATGTAATTCTTGTCATGTAGTTTATTCAGCTACTTCAGCTCAGTTGAAAAGCTAATGAGATTCAGCTCACTCTTCTCACCCAGTCCTCCAATACTTCAAGCTGTGAATAGAGCAACATGTTTGTATCATTCATCAGTCAAGAAAACAATATTTTCAAATGAGTACATGTGTAGCCTGATGAGATTTCTGGTTCACCAGTAGGCTGAGGTGTGCATTTAAGTCTGCTTTGGATGCCTGTGAGAGAGGTTGTACTTCTGCACAATGTCCAATGTTTGTACAAACTATTCATTGGATGTGTAGTGTTTGTCACTGACTTCAGTGTGTCTGTGGTGTGTTGAATTGCAATGTAGACCTCTGGGTGATTTAGAGTAGTCCAAGTTTTGGTTTTTGGGAATGAGGAAGTGACTCGGCAGTTTCTGTAACATCATGCCCGAGTGCACTTGTATCTGTAAGAAATAACCGTGTGGCCTTTTATCCCTTTGAAAGGCCAACATTGTGTATTAAGAGAAGGTACAAATGGTCTCAGGCCCTGGTGAGAAATGAGGACATCTTGTAGCTCCTGGAAGAACTGGTAGAACCGTATTTATTTCAGCTGCATTTCATCTCTTTTGTAAGGTTGAACTTAGCAGCGTCACAAGACTTTTAGCCATTTGATACTAAATGCCATGGATTAGCCAGAAAATAACCTTTGACTGAATCAATGAATTCTTGCCCCAGCTTTTTGTGGACTCTCTCGGATAGTCCTGCTTCACCTGTGGAGCATAACTGTAGACCACAGCAGTCACATCCTGTAAGTCACAAGGAGGTGCGGGGAGAGAAATTAAATCAAGAAAATAACTAATATACATGATAGTGATGAAATGAGTGAACATGAACTAATGAGGAAAAAAAGCATAGATCAAATGTTGCCAGTGGGTTTTGGTTGTTTTTTTATTTCTTATTTTAATGCAATGACATTTATTGTTACATTATTATTTTCTGAATATTTTAATGTGAAAAGAACAATACACAGGCCTTCGGGTCCCTGTCTCAACACCATGTGATTTAGATTGTCTACAATGACCACTACTAATGATGTCATTGTAGCACTGAAAGTTTAGACTTACTTGAAAGTTTTGCTCTTCAATAAATTTGAAGACAGAAAAAAGATTTGTCTCAATCATTGCTTTTTGGCTTCAGAGTAAGAATTGAAACACCATTGACTTTCATGTATTTTGTTTACACTGGTGCACACAAACTGAGACAATTTTATGAAAATACTGCATGTTGGATGCATCATAGTCAGAATGCATACCGCAGTGTTGGATGGTTCTAAGCCTTCTAAGGTATGTCTGACTCAGTCCAGTCTAGCTAGTCCATCACATTTTAATTGTCACATGCTTCGTAAACAACAGGTGTAGACTAACAGTGAAATGCTTACTTACTTTTATTACTTACGGAAGGAGCCGTAACACAAGAAATAAAAACACAATGAGCAATGATAGTTTGGCTGTATACAGGGGGTAGCAGTACAGTCGATGTGCAGGGGTCTGAGGAAATGTAAGTAGATATGTACATATGTAGGGCTCCTGAGTGGCGCAGCGGTCAAAGGCACTGCATCTCAGTATTAGAGGCATCACTACAGACACCCTGGTTCGAATCCAGGCTCTATCACAACCGGCCGTGATTGGGAGTCCCAAAGGGCGGTGCACAATTGGTCCAGCGTCGTACGAGTTTGGCCGTCATTGTAAATAAGAATTTGTTCTTAACTGACTTGCCTAGTTAAATAAAGGTTATATATATTTTTTTTTTTAAAGGGATAGTGACTAGGCAACAGAATAGATAATAGTTACCTGTATGAGAGGGTGCCAGCTACCGCTCCTCTTCTGCCCATTCTACAGGAGTTAGAGAGATGGAGTAAGAAGCATCTGAACCACTGTTTGGCTCTGATTGAATCCAGCTCTACTGTGTGCGCCGGGCAAGGGGCTGGGTCACAGACTGGGCCTGGAGAGCGTTACCAAACATGGTCACATGAGACTCAATGAAAATCTCTTCTGCTACACACTCAGAACACACACACACACTAAGTCACCTACACTAGTACACAACATAAATGCACAGACGTCAGTGCTTGTAATGTTTTCTTAGTCTGACTGAATCTGCAAATGTGTTGGTGCTCCTTGGATCACAAATCTGTCTGTTTACTGTAAGTAGATAGTGTATTTGAAAACACTGATTCGATAATTTAGGTCTATAAATATTTGTGAAATCTCCTTTTCCATTTTTACATAGCATCTTTACAGCTTTCAGCAGTTCCATTCAGCGTTCAAGCTCCCCATGTCTTTAGCCAGCACTATTGAGCAACATATTGTTACATTAAAGTAACAAATGCAGTATTGGGATGTTTGAGGAGGTATTTGTGCAGAAAGCTTTCCCAGACTTAAAAAAAGTACTCTGAAATCAACATTCCAGACTTCTGAGAGGCGATAAAAATAACTGATTTTTTACAATGTACCTGAAACCCTTGATAATACAGTGGGGATTTAACATGACTTTTAACCAGTTTATCAAATAGCACTTTGCTATCAGCTCCTATACACAAACACTTTATAAATGCACCCAGACACTTGGGTATTAATTCACAAAAAAATGTATTAGTCAAGCCCAGAATTTGTTTCAACTTTCAGTCCTACTGTACATAGACAGCACAAATGATGATGCTAAGAACCCATCCTTCTGAATTCTTCTCAGCCTAGGTTGAGGAGGCCTTCTACCATAAATAGCCAGACAGAGTGGATGAGGGTGTGGAGAGGGGGGAGCTGGAACTTTGGAAATGTCCCTCTACCATCCAGAACAGCAGTTTTCTGTCTCTCGCTGCTTCTCCATCTTTCTCAACAGTTCCAGCTACACACGTGCACATTATTTATTTGCTTTGTCAAATATTATGACTTGCACAATTTGTCTGCCTCTCTTGGATCTCGTAGCTCTCCCAAAGCCTCAGTCTTCTCATCTCCCTTTGCCTGAGCTCTGTTTTTAGCCTAGGTGTCCTTCCTACCAAGGTGTACCCTCTCTAATGGCTCTTTAATTACTCTTGTGTTTCTAATTCAGTTTGAGTTTAAAGTTGTAATGTTATCCAAATCAAATCTTCAAGACTCCATGCAACACAGTATTTCCAGTGTGTTAGCGTTCAAATGAACAGACCATCATAACAGAGGTTTCCAATCTGGAGGTGTGGTATGTTCCCTATGCTTCCTCTCACTGTAAATGACCCAAAAAAGACCCACAGCACAGCAAATATGTAACAGTAGTTCATTATCAGTTTGAGGGATTCCACTTTCACATCACATTACATCTGGGCTGCTCCTGCCAGTTATGGCCTTTCCTTCTCCCATCATGCCCAAATAAAGTGTCCAAATTCCTCCTGTGTGCCTCTTCTCTCCTTGAGATGTTTATAAGACCCTTGCTTGGTCCCACACTCAGCTACTCTCTCTCTCTGTGCTTGTGCGCTTCTGTATTTCACTGACAGTCTGTTTATGGCCACGTTACATAAGGCTCCACTATAATTTTAGTTTGTCTTCACAGTCGCAGCCTCATACCTAAAGTAAGACTTTAAGGTGAGCTTTAAAGGGGCAATCAGCAGTTGTTACATCCATTTTTAGACATAAATTGTTTCCATTGATTCTTGAAGAATGTAACTTATAAATGCCCAGTGAGCTTAGTTTTAATGTCTTACCCCATCAGAACCCAAAATATAAGCCTGTTTTACTCCAATGTTTATAAACAACTCCAATGTAAACAAACACTGTATAGCCTCAAAACATGGTTAAAACTATAATGGTGATATCATGGATGGTCAGTCCTTGCATCCATAGGTCTGTCTATGAATTTGAGAGTGATTACATTTCTCCAGCCCCATCCCTCAGCTTTTTACCAAAACAGTGGTTATTGTTTCAACTGCTGATTGGCCCTTTATGGTTTATAAGTCCTATCTTCACTAACAAACTCTATCTAAGCTTTGCTTAGTGTATCTTTTTCTGGTCATTGCTTGTTAAAGTGTGCACTCAGATTCACAGTGTTCCTCAAACTCTTCATGACTTTGTCTTGTTATTAAATGTCAACTATTGGGTTATAACATAGTTAACATTGTTAATGGTGTTCAGTAGTTAGATCAGTAGCTCAGTAAGAGTCTATGCTTCATAAACTCTTGGTTTATACACTATAGACTACTGTGTGTAAAGATGTCTGCCAAACTCAAATTTCTACTACCACTACAGCTAGCCTATCAGGCTGAAACTCATTTATCGTCAAAGAATGTGTGACCTTTTCCACACAAATGCAGTGCAATTGCAATCGTCTGAGCTGAGGCATTATTACTCTTCTCAACCCAAATCATTTACTTTTATAATGTTGGCAGGTCTGTGATCTTCTAGAAACCATTATAATTCAGGTATTTCTCCACTGGTGTACTGGTGGAAATAGTTCATTTGTCTTTGTCGCAGGCAGAGAAAGTCCACCTGACTTTCACTCTTCTTCATTTGAGAAGCCCTGCAGAAAAACACATTGGTGTCCCAACGATATGCGGCAGGTAGCCTAGTGGTTAGAGCGTTGGACTTGTAACCGGAGGGTTGCAAGTTCGAATCCCCGAGCTGACAAGGTAAAAATCTGTCATTCTGCCCCTGAACAAGGCAGTTAACCCACTGTTCCCCGGGCGCCGAAGACGAGGATGTCGATTAAGGCAGCCCCCGCACCTCTCTGATTCAGAGGGGTTGGGTTAAATGCGGAAGACACATTTCAGTTGAAGGCATTTGGTTGTACAACTGACTAATAATGGTGACTTTGACTTTGATATGCTCCAACGTGTAATTACACTGTAACTGGAATTTGTCATTAATTATCCATCATTGTCTAGGAACCTCCATATTAAAAACCACTTGGAATAATCATTGTGAGCTTTGCAGACAGTTTCACTGCTTCTCTACCATACTACTCTCGGCATGTTATCAACTTGATTGATTTACAGTAATCCTGCCTGTATTGTTACTGGGTCAGGGTGTTTGAACTCCACTATTCCAGCACTCCCACAGCCCTCCACCATAACCCCTTTCCCCATCCTCCATTCCCCTCATAGTGCTCTTTCCAGAACCTTCTCCTCATGCCCTGTCTGGTAACGCATTACCACCATATGTGTGCGAGAGTGAAAGTGGGACAGGACAAACAGCAGTAGGGTGAATCATCATGCTGCTCTCTGGGGAGCAGTGCTGCCTGTTCCCCTTTGACACTCCACAGCCCGCTGGCTTTGCATTCCATTCCCTTGTCATCTGCCTGTGGACGAGCAGAGCAGTGGAGTGAAATACTGGGGTATAAGAGGAAACCCAGCTCATTGTTCCAAGTGACGTCAGGCCCCCAAGCCATATAGATCAGACCAACGACCTCAAATGAAACTCTATGGAACACACTATACTATATGTGTGGGTATAGGGACAAGATGGTAGAAAAACACTTGCCAACAAGGGTGTTTATCACTTTTTCTTGGCTTCTTTTCAAAGAGATATTTTTTTTTCTTTTTTTTAAGTAGATTGTAGTATTTAGTTTGTTATGGAAAAACCAAGACAGGAATTTTAGAGCATCAGGGTTGAAAATGGTAAAGGAAGAATACATATAAAATGTGAATCACTACGTAAATACATTTGGAATACATTTAATGTATTATTATCAGGATGAATCATATTGCTATTCATACTGAAATCATTTTACATAAGAAAGTGATCAATTAAATATGCTCAAGTGAGAAAGTATCCATTTAGCCTACCTTTTAAATATCTGCTTTCTTAACCATCCTTGACCATGACCATAATTTGGGTTACACTGGTCTTGAACCTCTTTGCCCAACAATATAAACCAAGCTTCTTCAGGTTTGTGATGGATGGGTCAATACTTTCAGGCCTGACAAATAATTATGTTATATAAGATCTACATCTACAGTAATGAAACACCTTGCAGCATGTATAAATATGACTTTATAATACTTTGTATACATATAAAGTTAAATGTGTAATTCAAAACTCTAAATGTCTGCCTTGACCTGTGATTGTGATGTAGACCCTCAACTATTTAATAATAGCTATAGGTCTATGAGTTTGTGATGTACTTGATATTTATTTCATTTGGTAATGAAAGTGAAATTGGATGCAGTAAAATTAGGCAATTGAAAAGGATCATCCATCCAACATCCAATTCCCCTTAAGGTGGAAAAAGTGACACTGAGCGAGTCTAATGCCATACTGGTGACATCACCCAGAGGAAGAGGCAGCGTCGGGATTGGATGGTGGCCCTAGCCAATCGCGCCGCACTCCAGAAATCCACAGATGGGAAGAGTTTAAAAAAGATTGAGAAAAGTGTTGCAAAGTGGTCCACAGCCTCACCAGAGCGAGCAAGAACGTTACAGAATCTGAATAATCCTGCAACATCCGCGAGTCTGTCATATCCACTGGAGTCCAGGGAGAAAGAGGACTTTGCTGTGGGTTTTCTCGTGCCAGGGTAGAGGGGTGTATTTCACAATTTTTTAATCTCTGTGAATAATCAAAGATAACTATGTCAAAGAATTTCAAAGGTGGACCATCCTTCGGACTTTCTGCCGAGGTCAAAAGTAAGGTATGTATCTCGCATGTCAAGTAGCTTTCCTTTTAATTGAAATGAAAATAATGGGGTCTTTGCGTAATAGACGTCAGTGGGCCAAGAGAATGCTCGCGCTCAGGAAGGTGCACTTGACGCGCGCATATCTGGTCAGTACGTGCATCTTCTCAGATGTATTAGTTTTATGCGAACCAATGGTATATCGAGGGCCAATAATATATTTTTGCTTTCTGTTAGGAGATTTTGTCGCATAGGCTTTTTGGACTGTCAAATTGGACTGTCAATGGTGATCATGGATGAATCATTAGGCCTAGGCCTACACTGATGAATGGCAGACTACCATTCTGACAGTTTACTTTATCGTTTAATATGTGAGGTTCGCAAAAAACAATTGTCTCTGATTAATACCTTTGAACTGGGTCGTTTAGATCAGCTCACCTGTCTGTCACAGAGCACAATGACAGAATTACTCCCAGATGAGCCCACATGGCCACATGGCCTGATTTCAGTCTCTAGAAGGCTACCAGTATGTATATATTTTTTAAAGGATCAATCTGTGATCGCTACATTAATTTTGGACTTTTAAATTCATGATACCCATTGATTCTTGAAGAATATGACTTATAAATCCTTCATGAGCTTAGTTCATTTTTCTTACCCCATCATCAGTGGTTACATTTCTACAGACCCATCCCTAAGCTATTTTACCAAATCAGTGGCGGTTTGTCCCCTTTGTTATTGTTTGAACTGCAGATTGCCCCTTTAAAGTCTAGGTGACAACTAAATGAGTCATCAACACCAACCAAGAGTCTATAGACCAGCTACTGTAGGCCTACCATGTAGGCGACTGTGTTGTCAACATCCACTGATGTTTGGAAGAGATTGTATTTTCAGTGACAGTGCAATGACAGTGATGCACAATATGTGTGTGTGTGTCATAACTGCTGACAACCCATGTTCAGCTTGGACACAGCATGACTCTGCCAATGGGATCAAATTACTATCCCAGGATATTCCAGAACTCCCAACTCCATGTCTGTCAATGACAACTGAATTTGCTATCCCTATCATCAACCTTATCGTGTTGGAAGAGCCCTGGTTCCTGCATACATAGTGGTTTCCTGCCCATACTTTCACAGGGGCACTCTTCAAACAAACATTTCCTTATACTTGGCCACCATGGTCATTAGTGCTGTAGTATAGAAATAGGTCATATTCAATAGTGTATCAGTCAGTATATATATATGGTGGTTGTGAGGCCATTGAAAGTTCATCATAATGCTAATGCCAGATTGTGTATGGTAAGTGCCAGTGGCATGACATCCGATGACAGTGGATATGCTCCAGAGACTGACAGACAGGTACGTCAGCAACCTAAACCTCCTTTTAAGGTGTCCCTGAGCTCTTTCTTACAACCTGAGCAAGTGTCTCTCTGTAAACAATTTACACTCCAGTGGGGAATGACAAAACACTGTTGAGGCAGAGGAGAGGCAGACAGAACAAGGCCTTGTGGATTCACTGGAATGTGATTGTTTGTATCCAGGGGTGAAAGTAAATGTAATGTATTCCCGGTACAGGGACCTCCTATCTGTGTACACACTTAAAGAAAATCTATTTGGGCCTAATCATAGAATTACATATAGAATCCCTATTAATTTAATAGGATCTCTACAGGCCTAATAGTAAAGATTTGTCCTTTAACTTTTAAAATGTATTAGCCTACCTTTTAATGTGGCATAAACATGACCTGTCATGTGTTTTCATCTGATTGTCAATCAATTACTTCAAAAGGCTAATGTAGGCTACCTGCACAAGTTACTCCGGGACGTCTGAACAACAGGGGGTGTGGGAATAGTTTTTCAGCTATATTTAGATATTTTTCTGCTTTTTATTTTGTAACATTTATTAGTCAACTTGTCTATAATTAGATCCTTACAGCTCCTCTTCTGTCATTACTTGATGCTCATCTAGAATACTAGATAAAGCCTTGCTAATGATGGCATAAATCGATAGAATGATCAATACATCATCTACAATCTATACTGAACAAAAATATAAACGCAACATGTAAAGTGTTGGTCCCATTTTCCATGAGCTGAAATAAAAGATCCCCAAAATGTTCCATATGCACTAAAAGCTTATTTCTCTAAAATGTGCACAAATGTGTTTGTATCCCTGTTAGTGAGCATTTCCCCTTTGTCAGGTGTGGCATATCAAGAAGCTGATTGAACCACATTATTATTACACAGGTGTACCTTGTGCTGGGGACAATAAAAGGCCACTAGCAGTTTTGTCATATTATACAATGTCACAGATGTCTTGAGGGAGCATGCAATTGGCATGCCGACTGCAGGAATGTCCAACAGAGCAGTTGCCAGACAATTTAATGTACATTTCCTGACTATAAGCCGCCTACAACGTTGTTTTAGAGAATTTGGCAGTACGTCCTACTGGCCTCACAACCGCAGACCATGTGTAACCATGCCAGCCCAGGCCGTCCACATCCGCCTTCTTCACCTGCATGATCGTCTGAGGAGGGGGAGTGGGGGTGCTGAGGAGTATTTCTGTCTGTGATAAAGCCCTTTTGTGGGGAAAAACTCATTCTGATTGACTGGGCCTGACTCACCAGTGGGTGGACCTGGCTCCCAAGTTGGTGGGCCTATGCCATCCCAGGCCCGCCCCCCAGTGCCCCTACCTAGTCATGTGAATGAATTTATTTCAATTGACTGATTTCTTTCTATGAACTGTAACTCAGTAAAATCTTTGATATTGTTGCATTTAAATCTTTGTTCAGTATAGGTGACAGTTAAAGTTTCTCTTTCATTTCTGCTTCTCTCATGGAGTGAGGACGTTTAGGGACCAGGGAGATTTCCAAATGACATCTGTTTGACCGGTTTAAAAGAAATGAAAAGCTGTGAAAACGATCCAACATGTTTCTGATAGTATTTCAGTTTGTCTTGGATGCATATTTACTGTGGCTGAAAATGAAATACTGTCAGCTTTTATGTAGCTGAAGAAAATTGCACTTTAAGGCTACACAACAGGTCCCTAAAAGCGCTCAATCTCATTCTCTCAAGATGCTGAAATAAATAAATCGTATTTCAAAATGAACATTTGGTCTATAATTTTACTGAGGAACACTTCATTCTGCAGGAGTTAACATTATAATAGGCGACATGTGAGGCCTACAGTCCGTGTCCAGACTTCAGTTACTATTCCAACTATTAGGCTACTCCACGCTAAAATAATTACAGCATCCATACAGCAGTGCCTTTTGATAAATGCAAAGAGACATCACTTACAAAACACCAAAAAGTGTTATGAATGACATTCGGTGATTGCCATTCATTAGGCCTACACATGAATTGATGTGTACACTGATGTCCGCGCGCATCTCCGGCCATTCATCTCTGCCTTATCAAAATGTCAGTGTTATTGTTGAACCACACTGCATTTTGGAGCGTATTCCACAAGTTTTCAAGTCTATTCGCTCATTTTTCATGCGAATGACATGCGGTATAATAAATATTGTGATAGCCTACAGTTTTCTTGAAATCTGTTTTAATTATTGTGATAGGTTCATGTTTTACCGGTATGGCGTACACCCACTCTTTATTTTGCCGGTACTCCATACCGGATCATTCCGTCTTACTTTCACGCCTGTTTGTATTAACTTAAACCATTTTATTCCTTATGCCATGGCCTACACTGATTTAATTTATATTCTCTCCACTGAGTTCATACATGAAAAACACTGATAGAATCAATGGATAGGTGCCAATTTTGACATCAAAGACTTATACATTTTTAAATAAATGAACCAGTTCTGATTACATTCCTGACCTCCTGACACAGTTAAATGAAACTCCGACCAAAATACCTTGGCTGGATGCAAGTGCTGTCTGCAGGTCTTGGCATCTCATTATCAGATGTGGTTTGCCTGAGTAGATCGCCTCACTGTAAAAGGACAGATTCCATAAAACCCAGAGGGAGAGAGGGAGCACAGGGAGGAGTAATAGGGAGAGCTGTTTCTCCCAAGTTTGGTGTGATGGACTGGAAGCTACGCAAACCCTGCTGCTTTGAAATACCTGTTTGTGTTGGCTCCTTGTCTCACAAGCCCTCTCCCAGAATGAGTGAGCAGAACATTCAGAAAAGGAGAGAGAGCGCAGAGCGAGAGGGGGGCTACAGACCCACCATATAATTTCTGGTATTAAGGGGATGCGTTTGTGCCAATAGGGAAATACAAGGAAGCGGAGAATCAGTGTTTCTCCATGCAGGAATGTCCCATGGACATTTTTCATTTTCTTCCTGTTGTTTTTTAACTCTAATCTTCATCTTTAGGTTTTATTACAACGGGTAGGCTTTCAAAGGAAAGTGGAGAGGAATGTTATCCCTCTGTTACAAGGTGAGAAAGGAAAAGGGAGTAGGAGGGATAATAGCTCTGATGAATATCACAGTTCTATGACTCTTTTACTATAGTTACAGATTGTTGTAAGATCATTTGTATTTTTCAGGTAGCCAAGCACCTGTCACAAGCTCATTCATCACGCAAAACTGACAGTTACAAGACCTTAACCTGAGTGTCTGCAGATGTTAGGATGCAGTCAAATCCAACACATTTACAGTGCATTCGGAAAGTATTCAGACCCCTTCACTGCGTTGTTTTCGCTTTGTCATTATGAGGTATTGTGTGTAGAGGAAAAATAAAAACTTAATCCATTTTAGAATAAGGCTGGAATGTAACAAAATGTGGAAAAAGTGAAGGGGTCTGAATACTTTCCGAATGCACTGTATAACCTTTGACCACTGCCTCTTCAGTTGGCCCAGAAGTATGACCCCCAGAAGGAGGATGAGCTGAGGCTGTGGATCCAGGACGTAACAGGCAAGAAGATCGCTGATCCTTTCATGGAGAACCTTAAGGATGGGGTCATCTTGTGCGAGTGAGTGTGCGATACTCTTCTCAGTACTGTGGCCATGCAGAATGTCATGCAGAATGGCAGAGCATATTGTGTGTCATATCACCATGTTACTTTCTGTGGCTTCCAATATCGTTCAGTCTCATTCATTTCCTACTGTTAATGATGACTGGGCCACTCAGTCAGAAGAGTATTTTGACTGTTGTTCTGTGCTTTCTCTTTCCTTGTGTGTAGACTTATCAACACACTTCAGCCAGGATCTGTGAGAAAGATTAACACTTCCCCTCAAAACTGGCATCAGGTAAGCTTGTTCTGAGACAGAATAATTGTTTTTGTATTATAATATAACGTCATGCCCATCATGACGTGCAGTAGGCTAAAGTTATTATAGATACTTTGCTTAGTATTGAGCAGCATAAGCATGCCAAGAGTCAGTCGTTTTTTCCACTCCATTCCTTTCATCCACTGAACTCGCTAAAATATGTATCCAGATAGGTAGTCTTTTGCTTGGCATAGTGTTTATTTATTTACATTCCAAGCTGCAGCTACGTTGTTTAATGAGGCACATCTCAGCGTGCGTCTTCAGATCTCCTGATATGAGACTCAAAAAGAAAACAGCACTTTTAAGTGTTTGTTGAGGCACTTCTAAAGAATCATCCATGACATACAATGTTACTAAGAATCAGTGCACTCACATGTGGTGGTCCCTTTGTCAGGAATAAAAGAGAAAAAGATTATCTGGTGAGTAGGGCTTTGAAGAAAACCCCACACAGCTGATCATTCTGAAGTTCTGAGTCTCAAATACATTAACTATTTAAAGAAACATGACAATATCAAAATAACAAATAACTCAGTAACTGGTGTCCTCTTTGTTTGTACTCTTGGTTTTACCTCAGTGGACCATTTGCTCTTGGCTAATTCTTCTTCCTTTTCATTGCCCAGCTAGAAAACATTGGCAATTTTGTCCGAGCCATCACAGTTTATGGTATGAAGCCATACGATCTGTTTGAGGCCAACGACCTGTTTGAGAATACCAACTACACCCAGGTCCAGAGCACGCTCATCACCCTGGCTGGAATTGTGAGTGGAAACCCATAGAGGAATCTCAGTACATTGTACAGTACTGTATGTAGAAATTATTGTCAGTGGCTTGTAAGAAACCTACTTCTACTTCATGTGAGGATCCATAATCTGTTTTTCTAACCTTCCCCTCTTTCACCAGGCCCAGTCCAAAGGGTTCCACTCCAAGCATGACATGGGAGTGAAGTATGCAACAGCACACCAGCGCCGTTTCGCCCCAGACATGCTGAAGGAAGGGCGCAATGTCATCGGCCTGCAGGTCAGAACAGTCTTTGTATCATATACACCTTATACACTAAGAATCACTGTTATTACAGGTGTAATATAAGTAGTAGTAGCAGCATGTTATAACATACCTTCATTTGTTTTTAGTTTGGCTGATAGGATTGGTTTAATGGTATTATAGTTCAGGCATAACCAGTACACTACCTTTGCCTGTCTGTCCAGATGGGTACCAACAAACTTGCCAGCCAGAAGGGCATGACATCTTATGGCACGCGGCGTCACCTGTACGACCCGAGGGGGGGATTGGAGAACCCTCTGGACCAGTCCACCATCAGCCTCCAGATGGGCACCAATAAGGGTGCCAACCAGGTGGGGCGCTATTTCATTTCACAAATAGATATTCTCTGGTAGAGATAGAATTGACTAACATTCTGCACATCTTGGGAGTTTTCCCTCTCTGCCTATCATGAAAGCAATTAATATGATATAAAATATTACACTTTGTAGCCTATATCTAATCCTCCCCTGCTTTTCTTCCTGTCTCCCTCTCTCAGTCTGGCATGACGGCCCCTGGCACCAGGAGACACATTTATGACAAGAGTCTGGGCTTGGAGGAATGCGACACCTCCACCGTCTCACTGCAGATGGGCACCAACAAGATGGCGTCCCAACAGGGCATGACCACATACGGCCTTCCTCGGCAGGTCTATGACAACAAGTACTGCTCCAACCCTGATGAATTCGTCAACAACGGGGAGAGGGCTGAGTTTGACGGTACTATGTACTATGACTAAAGAGAACAGGATAACCCCAGTCCCCTCCTCTCAAGAACCCCTCTCCACCAGCAAGACCACCCAAACTGTTATTTACTGTTTTCATTATCCTCATCCCTTGCTGTTTTTTTTGTGATCAACCATTCAAATAATTTTTGTCCTTTGAGGGGATTTATGCCTGGTTCAATCTTTTTGACCTTGTTATTTTAAATCACTTTAATGTAGTGGCCCACACCCCTCTCTCCCTTTGCAATGGAGATTTTTCTATTCAAATACGGTGAAAATAAATACTAAGAAACACTAATAATGTCAAGAGACCCATTCCTTAATCAATCTTAATGTTATGTCACTTTTTATTTATAGATCTTTTATTGTTTATTAAAAATATATATTTTCAGTTGTAGATCCCCCATCCAGCTTAAACATTGAGAATACAGGAAAAAGTTATTTGAATGGAAAGAAGTGACTGACATGTTGCTGTTAACCTTTAAACCCTGAGGAACAGGAGTCCGCTCTGGGATTCAATCCCTCTGGATGACTCGGGGCCCACAGAATCAGACTGAGTCTTCCAGGACACAGGGACATGGACTAGAAGCTTTGATCAGATGTATTCCTTATGACTTTGCCTGTGTATGCACCTCTGCGCTGCGCTGACATCCCTGCTCTAGCTCACAGGACTGCCAACCAGCCATTTTATACCACAGATGGAATGTTTTTTCTAGTATTCTTTAAATCATTAGAAGATCAGTAGTAGGGTTCTCAAACCTGATACTTGAATTAATGTGAGCCCCTAAAGGCATCGTGAAAAGATTAATATTTTTAGTATTATAAGCAATATTCAACACGTCTCGCATACTTCATTAGTGGTAAACAATGCAGAGTCAATTTTAGCCATTGTGCCAGCTATGTTAATGTGGATGTCATATAGGCCAGTTTGCATGAGACAAGTTATAATCCCCCTATAGTCTCCATTGCAAACAGCTTTAATATATTGCTGCGCTATTTGCACTTTGCATCACCTTGTTGAATATGCACATGAAAAGAATTGCTAATGACTAGAAGAAAGGCGGACAAGCCAGGTCGTCGAGAGCCATAACATCTGCACGCTGTTATACACGAGATAACTGTCTAATTAAAGTCCACTTAGCTCAATACAGCAGACCCTGTATCACTAACTACTACATGATATGGTGTACCCACCGCAGATCTTGAATGTAATGTAATTTTGAGCACTGCAAGATGTGAGTCATTCTGTGGATTCATTAAGTAATCACCTTATACCAGCAGTCGCAAATGAATAACATAAGTCTGCAACATATTTATGCTCGGGATAATGTAGCCTAACACAGCTGCTAATGGTTTAAACATTAAACTGTGCATGCTTGACCAAACCTTTGAAAAGCAGGCTTGTTTGCTTGCTAAGAGGTTTGTTCAAGATCAGACACTTCCTGTTTTGCACCTGGAACGTTCCACAGAACACATCTCTATGCCTTGCATGCTCATGTACAAAGCATGGATTGGTTATACCTTGTCCATAGACTGCTTACAGGAAGGAAAACAATGTTATTTTGGGGGGTGAACTATCCCTTCAAGCTAAATTTGAAAGGTCTTGATATCTGTTACTGGGCAGTATTGTGATGTTTTTAAATAGGAGGTGTTGGAGATAAAGCTACATAAAATATTGAGTCCCTCCTGAGGTTCTGACCTCTGGAATTTATAGTGATGATTTGTCAAACTTTTGAAGGCTTAATACTTTAAAGGGAACGTTGTTTGATGCTGAGCCCATAATAATCTGAAGGCCATGTTGCATTTTTTCCCCCTACATTAGTGTGCCATCTAGTGTTTTGAAATCCCTTTAACATTTGGGAAAAAAACAGACTACATTCCACAGACTTAAGGTAAAAGTCATATGTACCACAAGAGGTGTCTTTTATTAAAGCACCTAACTTATTCTGTATCGTCACATGTCCAATAGCTATATACGAAGTCAGTTGTGCATTAAGAAAATATTTGTAGTTTAGAATAAGAGCCAACAGTGCCTAGCTACAATACAATAAAACACATCAAAATTACAATTATTTAATTTGGGTTGTGAGTGAAAAACTTGCCACCAGGCCATATCAGATTATTTTTCGTTCATATTTGTTCTAGATATTTTAACCATTTCAGGGGTATGTGACAGATGCAGTTAGGTGTGAATTACATTGATGTGTTTATTGATCAAGTCATTCCCATACAAAAAAACTGAATTGAAATAAAAATCATGACATAAAACAAAATAAAAACTACAGGATCACCCTTTTTTATTTTTTTTTACAAATGAAATCTACTTGCTCCAGTAAAGGGAGACATGGCAGCTTGGGAAAGTCTAAAGACATATCCACCAACAGGCTTGCCTGTAAAACATAACAAATGATGAGGTGGTTTGAAACTTAGTGGGATTCTCAAAGATCAGGACCATTTCATTGCCCTACCCCAATCCCACCCTGTCACAGAGAGGGAGGACAGGAAGTGTATCTTTCTTCATATCAAATCCATTAGTGTGTAGACACTGAAGATTTCACAAATGTGTTATCGGTCTTCGTTTGTTCTCCACATTCACTACTTGACAAAGCCCTGGCCCAGCCAGAGATATGTGACCCATCAAAGGGAACGAGGGGTGAGGTCAGACAAGAATAGAGTCAGGGGGACCACTGCTACTGATTGGCTGCTTCGCAAGCATCTATCCAATCACTGTAAACATCCACTGGTTCTGAAAGATCTGGAGACAAATGTAAAGGAAAAGTTCATTTGGGAGGTACAGTTGTAGACATAGCTTTTTCTTTTTTTTTTTACAAATGCACAAGCTATATGGTGTGTAGATAAGTGAATATAGTGATCCAACCAAAGAATTGAAAGGATACAAGTAATGGGAGTCTGGAACTCTTCCAAGCAGACAGTGCACGATATTATTCCTGTGTTTCGAGTGCGTTCCCTATAAAGAGAAAAGAAAATGTGCATTTGGATAGGGTGTTAGGATATGTATCAACATGTAATCAGTGATCATATTTTACAGCCAGACCATATCCTGTTCAACACAACCAAGTGAACTTACATTTTGACATCACAGGACTTCTCGTGGTTACAAAAGGGACAGGTGAATTGGGTGTCCAAGTTACCCGTCAGTTTCTTTTTGGGAGGTGGCTTCCTCTTTGACTTTCGGCGTCCCATTCTCGATGTATAATCTGTACAAAATACAATAGCTAAATTTTTCTGAGTTTACAAAACAAGTTCTGTTGACAGTCAAATTCAATAAATAATTAGGTAAATCGTGTTAGCTAGCATATATTATATCTAGTGTATGGTGCTGATATTCATATGACTTTGGGCAAAGAGTCATATGCTGCGTTCATCTCGTAATCTCGGAAATTACTACTTGTAAACTGAGAACAACGAGATGTGTGGGTTCATGTGCTTTGAACTCGTTGAGAATGCCGATTGCTGGTTAATGGCAAACAAGCTGTGTCAACCATGAACGAAAAAGTACAGCTTTCATGCTCATAGACATATTAGTGTTAAAATAACACTTTTATCAATCATGTTTTGTTGTTGAATTTAACTGCTGAAATTGCTGTTATCGAGGTATTGGCCTTAGTAGTTGATGTCAGAAACAGAGTTCATCATATGGGCAGTCCAGCAAATTGGAGCACAGGGATGACAGACAAGTTTCCCATTAGTAATTACGAGTTGGAGGTGCGTTCCCAGTCCTATGCCCCTATTTGCAAATTTACGAGACGTTATCAATGCGTCAATATTCTGCCGCTATAGATCATCTGCTAGTACGCATGTGCGAGCTAATACATGACGCTTGTGTAAACAAACACATTTTTGGACCGTACTTTCCACATAAATTCAAATTATATTTTCGATCATTTAAAAAAAACTGATGTCGAGGATTAACGTTACTATTCTATTGTTGGAGCCATGTTCATAGTTGCTAATTCCCCGCCATCGCGCATGGACAGCATAGGAGCTCAACAATACTGCCTTTTATACAAAACGTCCTGCAAATTCTACAAGTCCATTTACAACAATATTGTTAATTGCATGAACTGTTTATTTTGGGATGATTTCTGAAGAGGAAGCTAACTAGATAGTATTAGCTAGTAACGTTAGAGCGCGAGGAAAACAAAGTTAGCGTGTGTTAGCTAGCTAACTAACGCTGGCTTTGTAATATGCTAGCTATGCACAATTTTTTTTTTTAAATAGGAGAATCACACATGTAATTTAAAATCGTGTTGATGTATAATTTAGTTGTTTGCATGTTAGCCACATAATAAAGCACGCTGGATTAAGCATTTTCTTACCAGATAAGTGACCCAAGTAATGACGCTAACAAATAGAAATTGTATCCGGGAATTATTCTGAACTCTTTCATCTGATTGGAAGATTACGGCGCTTTTTAGGGTTGTCATTGGTCAAACAAATTATCAACCCGCCTCTCAGAATTTATAAACCTCTTTGATACAATCCCAAAATTATTAAAATATATACATTGATTATGTAGTCTACCACAGGAGGCTGTTGAGGGGAGGATGGCTCATAATAATGGCTGGAATGGAATAAATTGAATGGTATCAAACGCATGGAAATAATGTATTGATGAGTTTGATTACCATTTCATTTATTCTGTTCCAGCCATTACTATGAGCACGTCCTCCCCAATGAAGGTGCCACCAACCTCCTGTGTTTAATAGTCTACAGTACATAAATATTGATTAAAAAAATAACAGCCTTTTACCTGAATTATTGATAAAGAAATGTGTTGAATGCACAAAGCTCAAACAGAAAATAATTGTCAGTGTAGACCATTTTTTTTTATTTGGCTGTCATAAAGACAGTGTGAGACAAGGTAGAGCAAAAGGTAGATAGAGGATTCCACCTATGAACTTTATTTCCTTCTGCAACAGACAAAATGAAGAATTCACTTCTGTGTAGTTACCCTTATAACATATACATAAAACTAAGTGTGCTTATTAATTAGATGATAACATGAATGACTGTTGTCAGTAATAGATGAGAAACAACGAAGCATGTTATTAGTGTGCTTTCATTTACCTGGCAGACACATTGATTTCCTCTTTGATCTGTGGTGTCATTCCTTTGGCACATGTTCCACTTTGCCCTTCATCTGAATCTGAATCGGCTGGCATAACCCTCTGTCCTATCCGTTCAGTTCGGCCTAGTATGCGATGCAAGAGACCATGCACACAGCAATAAAAACTGATCTATTAATAAAAACTGATCTCAGCAAACAGAAAAATACACTTTGTATTTCAATGCAAATGCTGCATCTTTTGTAGATCAACAGAAAGTTAATTACCAGATATCTTACCCAATTTATTGGGAGCCTTGCCTTTCGATATTGTTATAGTCTGAAGCTTATTCTGTAACTCAGAAACATCTGACCTAGGGGAGAACACTTGTTATAGGGATGCATCATCATAATTCCTTTAGTAATAGCAGTCTGTCAGATTTCTTGCCATGCTCGTCTACTCTAACCTCACACCAGAGCTTTCACCTTGCATTTGACCTGAGCATGTCCTGAGGCCTCTGCAGTTTGAGAGCGTCGTCCTTCATCTGATAGCTGTCAATCATCCTCTCCAAGCACTGAAAATGGAGACAGACACATATTCCAGAACATGTCACATAACATTAGATAAGCTTCAGCAGTCCAAATCATTATAGCCCAAGTGTAAAGTTTGTATTATTTGTTTGATGAGTGAAATCATTCAGGTCAAAGTGATTTGGGGGAGAGAAATGTGAGCTCTGAAATACCATATCTTTGCAGTATTTCTCTGTCAATCTGCGCATAGTTTCATCTCTTAGTTTTTCTAAAAAGGAAAGGAAAACTTGAGTAAGGTTTAAAAAAAGCCTCAATTAGAAAAACATCATGGAAGAGCGTCTTGTTCTGAAAAACATCAAATCAAACTTGCTAAGCAGGCCATGAATGTTGTGGACTTCCTCTCTTAGCTCAGCAATCTGCTCCCACAGGACTCTTCGACTGAAGAAACAGACAACATACACAGAACAAAATGTAAAGGGAATTACATGTTATTACTGCATTTTCCCACTGAGCTAAAGTCTACTCATCATCATGCAAGTGTAGTTCACCAAACTATCCCCACCACACCCCACTTCAGACTGCCTTATCCAGATTGTTGCTAAGCAGACCTGTGGTAGAGTTCCTGAGAGATGTGGTTGATTGCAGCCTGCCTCTGGATGTCTGAGGGATGAGTGCTGGAGCAGGAGGCTTGGAGAGTAGGACAGGAGCAGGGAGAGTGGGACAGGAGACTGCGCAGGTAGTGGAGCTCAGTGGAGACCTCACAGCGTAGGCCCTCAAAACGCTCCTCAAGGTGCTGGGCGGCAACATGTGCAGCCAAATGGTGCACATCGGCTGGAGGAACAAGGACAGGAGGACAGTTTATGTCATCTTTAAGTAATTGTTATGACAGTGCTATTTAGCCCTTATGACAGAGGGTTTGACTCAAGTAAAGAGTAACCCATGGTTTTAAAAAAATAAATAAAAATCAGGGAATCAAGAGTCCGGTGTGGTTCAGGCTTGATTGTGTTGTCCTCCCTTACATTGAAGGACTGCCATGGTATTGAGATTCTGGGTTCTCTCTGCCTCGTGCATGAACAGAGTTTTGCACAGGGAATCAATCGTCTACAAAACGGAAAATATGAATTGAAACAATATTCCCTGAATAAAACAGTAACCAATACAAGCCATCAAAGAAAACAGTAGACAATCGTGAATATGGGAGAAATACTACATTCTACAGGAAGCGGTTAGTCACCTTGGCTTGTGTTTCAACCTCTGACCTAATTCTTTCCACAACATCTCGGAGAGACTCCTGAGATTCACCTACTGCTACTAGAAGACAACTCAATAAAATTACTGAACAATGACCATGCAGTATTACACCAGGCGTTGTCAAGTTATGTTAGTTTGTGATAATCACATTGACACAATAACACTTACACACCTTCAGCAGGAAGGGGCGGTGGTTCACACTGAAACAACAATCGACATTGTATTAAAAATCATTCTAACAAAATATTTTGGTACTGTATGACATTGAGTGCCAAATGTGTTTTCAACTCACCGATGCCCTCTGGTCGTCCATGTCAACTGACCTGAGCTAAGTAAATTGTGGGTGGATAGAAATCGTGTCACAATGACAAGGCGGGGCCGTAAAAATCGATACGTTCTATCTCTTTGATGATTGGTTTGTGGGTTATAACTCAACGTAATATTCATTCTGTAATAATGTGATTTGTAGATATTGCGTGGGGGGCGTGGTTACTGGAAATTGACGTTTGAGAGAGGAAGTGTTGTTCTTGTGTTCGATCAACGGGAGTTGCGAAAAGTGTTTCCCTTCAGTCAACATACCACATCCAGGTAGTTCTTTTTCAGTGGAGTTAAAAAAAAAAAAAAGAAGACGAACAAGTGAGATGTCACTTTCCTCTCTTTGGAATGCACTGCAACACTACATGCGCGCAGTTGTGTAACTCACCTAGCTAGCGAGTTACTATAGCTGGCTAAAGGCAGTTGAGTTGTGCTAGCGACATTTGTAGTTTCTTACAAATGCCTTTCCACTCATGGTTTCCAATGCCCAAAATGTGATATTGAATTAAGTATTTCATCCTCAATTAATAGTATATAATTTTTTATACTTTTTGTTAGCTAGATAGCTTATCCAACTTTGAAGTATTAGTCTTAGTAAACAGGTCAGAACTCTTCTCTCTCGAAGCCACTATCACTTGCATGCTAATCAAGCTTGCACGTATAGATGGACCACTTTCCAGTCATCAAATTATGCTGTTTGAAGGGGCTTCAAAAGGCCTTTGTTGAATTAGAGTGCTTTTGAGTGGGCATGTGTTTTTTGGTTTTATGTCCCCAATGCTGTAATGAAACAATCATTTATCTGGTTTGCTTGCTAACATTTATCTGGAACTTTTTCTATTTTTGTCCCCCAGATTAATACCATGGTCACAGAAGGGGAGCCTACAGATTTGGTGAAAGTGCTGCACCTGCTGGTGCTGTCCTTCGCATGGGGAATGCAGTTGTGGGTCTCCTTTATAGCAGGTGATGATATTTGGGATCAATAGGGGATGAGCAGAGGAAATCTGTTAGATTGTAGGGTTTTGCTAACACTCGAAGTGGCATATCAAAAGAAGCCAAGATTAAGAACTTGAGGCACAGTATTTGTCTCCCCATTTCTCTCTCTTGCATTATCCCTTTTCCCACCCACAGGTTTTGCACTGGGGAAGCAGGTAACACTGCATACCTTTGGGCTGGTGCAAAGCAAGCTGTTCCCTGTCTATTTCTATTGCCTACAGGGCAGCAACTTTGTCAGCCTTGCTGTGTATGCAGTCTACCATCCCAGAGAGCTGCTTGATTGGCACGAAAGCCTGCAGGTCATATCGCATTCTATTTTGTAATTTAGGGTAGGATTCAATCTGTACCGCTGAAGCGATACAGATTGCGCAAATCAAAGTGTAAAGATTATTTCAGATTTAGATCATGGTTGTATCTACATTATAGACGTCACTTATGTCATTGAAAATTCGGAATAAAAATTGTTCTTCCCCTATAGATGGCCCTGTACTTTGTGGCAGTCATCACGGCAGGTCTAAACGCACAGTGGTTCGGCCCGTCTGCCACAGAGGTCATGTTCAAGCTGCGGGAGGTGGAGCAGGAGCATGGCCTGGGGAACCAAATAGGGATAGGGAGCCAGAGGGAAGCCTACGCCAAACTCAGGGAGCAGGACCCCAAGTACAAGGCCTACAAGAGCACCTTTGGCCACTATCATGGCTTGTCCAACCTATGCAACCTGATTGGGTTTATCTGCACAACCACCAACATAGTGTACACAGCTCTCAATTTACACACCATTTAAAGATTGTGTATATGTGGTGTTTGGTGAAAGGTTTTCATATTGTCGGTCAATGAGGGGATGTATGTATCAAGTGTCTCAGAGTAGGAGTGCTGATGTAGGATTTTTGCCTTTAAATCACAATAAATAAGATTACATAGGTTGCTGATCTGAACAATCAGATGTGTAAACGCAGCTTTAGACATATTACATATGGGCCTGATCTTAGTTCAGCACTCCTAATGAGACGCTTGATGCATACAGCCCCCGAACATAACGCTTAACCATATTTTTTTAAATATGCCTTTTTAATCTAATTGTTTCAGCTGTCAATAGAAAACCTAGCATACAATGTCAAAGGATTTCAAAGTATTTTTGGTCTTTCCCTGTCAAACCGGGAAAGGATGAATGTAATAAAGATCGATTTATATTTTTCATAAGTACATGATTTAAAAAAATAATTGTTAATGTTAGTGATCCTCTTTTTGATTTCCCTACAGTTATTGTTCATTTTACATTGATGTACTTGAAGGGTAGAGCTGAAGTAGAATGTGCAGTGATCCTGATAATGTTTCAAAACTGAGGTTTAACACTTACACAGAACTTTTTATTTTATTTTAGAAAAGCACAAGATTCTGGACTGTTATGAAATGATGGTACATTGTATTGCTTGTGACTGCCACTAGAAGGTAATGTCTGAAAGAAAAACTTTTTACAATCATTAGGCAGATATTTTTTTAACAATATAACATTTAGCTCAGGGTTGTTGCACAGAATTGTGTACTGTGAATAAATTACAATTATGGAAATTCCTACAAATAATGAATTCAATAGCACCAATAATATTGTTAAGTCATCTTTGATATTGAAACAAGAAAAAAAAGTTCAGTTTGAGTTGTTACCCTTGATGGATTTAGGAAATGCACTCTCCTACAGTTTGAGCATTTTCTTTGGAAAAATCAGGTGTAATACAGGGTCAATAACATGCAACATATTGAGACCAGACCACACAGTTGATGCCCACCTCTTGAACAGACTGGTTCTAACTTCATTATTGTGATGGACATCCCGTAAAAAAACAGCTTTGAATAAATGGACCGACCAGTGCTTTGCTGGCAAGCCTGGGAGGAAAGGGAGGATGTCTTAATAAAGTTAAAATATCACTAATGGATAACTGGACAGAACCCAAAACTGTAATGTTTCAGAGTGAGTGAAAAGGCTTCTACAACCTACATATTGTGATGTATTGGTCTGGTTGTTTTAGCTGTATGCATGTATGTATCTTTATTAGTGTTAATGTCAAACTACATTGTTGAGATTTTGACTCAGAATAGTTAGTTTACAGTGGTAGATCATCATGATGAAACCGTTTGGTATGGAAAGTACAGGGAGAGTGACAGTGTCATAGGAAATCTTGTTTAGATTCCTTATCATGCCTATACTGTATGGCTCTCAGCAGTCTGGGCCACTCCTCTTGGATAAGAAGGAAAGACTTGAGATGAGCCTTGTCCAGCAACACAAGTTCACCTACTCTCAAGAGAAATCTCTCCATATGTAATTAGAGGTAAACCAGGCCACCAATTCTGGAGTTTCTCTTGGAGTGAACAAACACTTTGTTTACTTTTCAAAAAAAGGAAAAGAGACCAAATGATCTACAGATATACAGGTACACCACAACCAAACTCATTCACTCCCCATGTTACATTACCCAGATACCACAGGTCAATGAGCCACAAACTGGTGATGGTGGATATGGTACTGCTGGAAGTAAGCCGTGTGAACTAGAAAACAAAGTACCCTTCATGTGCAGTAGTAGAAAAAACATTTCACACACTGCTGATTTAGTGACTATGAGCAAGTGTCTAAAACAGGATTTCCAAAACTCGGTCCTGGGTGCACGTTTTGTTTTTTTGCCCTAGCACTAACCACAGGAGGTTGGTGGCTTTGATTATTTGAATTAGCTGTGTAGTGTTTGGGCAAATACCAAAACGAGCATCTAAAGGGGCCCCAGGACCAAGTTTGGGAAACCCTGGTCTAAAACACCAGGAAGTGCCAAGGATGTGCACTTATTCACTCATGGAAATAATTCTGATTTATTAACTGGTGGATGCTTTTCCAAAGTTGGCCTACCGTATCTGCACGAAAATATTAACTTACACAACATTTTAGAATCTATGCCCAGTGATCTCATTAGTGTATTTCTAATGATCAAATGTTGAGTTATACTTAATAAATTATGAGGTTGGCAGACTGCAGAGCATCTCTGCAGTTCAGATCAGAAGACTGACCCAGCTGAGAATATTCTATTTTATTCAACAATTTACTACACATTAACATCAGTCAAACACAAACATACTGTATAGGCTGCCTTGATTTGTGAAAGCTCTTATTTCGAAACAGGCTAGAGCTGAGTGAGGGATCATAAAGTACAGGAAATTTATAGCAGTGTGAATACTGTCGTGTGAGGTGGCCACTACACTGACTGCTGCGCTCTCGAAGGGTGCTCCTTTGTACACAAACGAGATCCGGGAGCTGCCTGTTCTATTCCGCAAACGCTCAGGAAAACGGTGAGGCAGAAAGCGGTGGGCAGAAAGAGAATTCAGGTTGTTGAAGACCCTAGGGAACCTCCACTCTTCACTTGAAAAGGAAATAACATTGAAGGTTAAAGTCAAATAAATTCCATTTCCATAGACTAGGTAAGTGGTTGAAAAAACTTTAATGTCCAAATAAAAATTTGCTGGGCATTGTATTCTCGTTTACTTAACTACATTTAATGTACACTGGACTTTGTTTTACATGTTTCTATAACGTGACAACAGGTTTTCGAGCCATCGCCAATTAATCCTCGAGGCTCGAGCACCTGGTGCGATTTGAAGTACCGAAAGAACAAATTGTCAGCTATGGATTTTCTTCACCCTCATTCTCTGTATAGGGTCTACTTTGGCAGTTCTATATCATATAGAGATATAACTGTCAAACTCTGGGCGGCATTTGCCTTCTCCCTACAGTTTTCAGCCATTAGCTTCATCCACGAATACCTCAAGTGAACTAAAATCCCGACGCTGTGTTTTGAAACGTCAAATCATCGCTTGCTATGTGGCCTTTGCATTAGCGAGAAAGAATCGTTCAAATAAAAAAAGATGCACAGATCTATACAGCTATTGGGTGCCTCCATCTGACAAAACTACACCTCCCGAGTTACGCTTACACACAGGTGTTCAGAGCACGCTCCATAGCTAATTAGCACAGGTGGTCGCCTCTTATCTTCAGTAAACAAGCTCTGTAACATGGTGATTTGGCCTTGTGGGAACACTAACCACAGGAGGTTGGTGGCACCTTAATTGGTGAGGACAGGCTCGTGCCAATGGCTGGAGTGGAATGGTTAAAATACAAACACATAGGTTCCATGTGTTTGATGCCATTCACTCCTTTCCAGCCATTATTATGAGTCGTCCTCCACTGACACTAACCCTATCATGGTGTATCAATTCAACCCTTTTAAATGATTTCTCACTGATATGAAAGATAAGGTTCTTATGCTTCCAAAACAGAGGCTTGTTAATGTTCAGATTGAGCAACGGGGCTCTTTAACAAAACTCCCCCATACAGAAGATGCCTTATGTGTAATGTAATGAAACAGAGTCATGATCAAGGGCTTATAGAAATGGAGAATGGACACTTGACTTTCAAGAGTGAGTGAGTGAGTTGACACAAAAGTATAGGCCTACTTATTGTGCTATTAATTTGAGCTTGTCGAGGTATACTGAAACCACTACATTTTACTAACCTAGTTCCTTTTTTATTTATTTTTTATTTCACCTTTAGTTAACCAGGTAGGCTAGTTGAGAACAAGTTCTCATTTACAACTGCGACCTGGCCAAGATCAAGCACAGCAGTTCGACACATACAACAACAAAGAGTTACACATGGAATAAACAAACATACAGTCAATAATACAGTAGAAAAAATAAAAATATAAGTCTATATACAGTGAGTGCAAATGAGGTAAGATAAGGGAGGTAGGGCAATAAATAGGCCATGGTGGCGAGGTAATTACAATATAGCAATTAAACACTGGAATGGTAGATGTGCAGAAGTTGAATGTGCAAGTAGAGATACTGTGGTGCAAAGGAGCAAGATAAATAAATAAATACAGTATGGGGATGAGGTAGTAGGATGGGCTATGTGCAGGTGCAGAGATCTGTGAGCTGCACTGACAGCTGGTGCTTAAAGCTAGTGAGGGAAATATGGGTCTCCAGCTTCAGTGATTTTTTGTAGTTTGTTCCAGTCATTGGCAGCAGAGAACTAGAAGGAAAGGCGGCCAAAGGAGGAATTGGCTTTGGTGGTGACCTGTGAGCATACCTGCTGGAGCGTGTGCTATGGGTGGGTGCTGCTATGGTGACCAGTGAGCTGAGATAAGGCGGGGCTTTACCTAGCAAAGACTTGTAGATGACCTGGAGGCACTGGGTTTGGCGACTAGTATGACGCGAGGGCCAGCCAACGAGAGCGTACAGGTCGCAGTGGTGGGTAATATATGGGGCTTTGGTGACAAAACGGATGGCACTGTCATAGACTGCATCCAATTTGTTGAGTAGAGTGTTGGAGGCTATTTTATAAAATGACATCGCTGAAGTCGAGGATCGGTAGGATGGTCAGTTTTACGAGGGTATGTTTGGCAGCATGCGTGAAGGGCGCTTTGTTGCGAAATAGGAAGCCGATTCTAGATTTAATTTTGGATTGGAGATGCTTAATGTGAGTCTGGAAGGAGAGTTTACAGTCTAACCAGACACCTAGGTATTTGTAGTTGTCCACATATTCTAAGTCAGAACTGTCCAGAGTAGTGATGCTGGACGGGCGGTCAGGTGCAGGCAGTGATCGGTTGAAGAGCATGCATTTCGTTTTACTTGCATTTAAGAGCAGTTGGAGGCCACGGAAGGAGAGTTGTATGGCATTGAAGCTCGTCTGGAGGTTAGTTAACAGTGTCCAAAGAAGGGCCAGAAGTATACAGAATGGTGTCGTCTGCGTAGAGGTGGATCAGAGAATCACCAGCAGCAAGAGCGACATCATTGATGTATACAGAGAAGAGAGTCGGCCCGAGAATTGAACCCTGTGGCACCCCCATAGAGACTGCCAGAGGTCCGGACAACAGGCCCTCCGATTTGACACACTGAACTCTATCAGAGAAGTAGTTGTGAACCAGGTGAGGCAATCATTTGAGAAACCAAGGCTGTTGAGTCTGCCAATAAGAATGTGGTGATTGACAGAGTCGAAAGCCTTGGCCAGGTCGATGAATACGGCTGCACAGTAATGTCTCTTATCGATGGTGGTTATGATATCGTTTAGGACCTTGAGCGTGGCTGAGGTGCACCCATGACCAACTCTGAAACCAGATGGCATAGCGGAGAAGGTATGGTGGGATTCGAAAATGGTCGGTAATCTGTTTGTTAACTTGGCTTTCGAAGACCTTAGAAAGGCAGGGTAGGATAGATATAGGTCTGTAGCAGTTTGGGTCTAGAGTGTCTCCCACTTTAGTGGGATGACCGCGGCAGCTTTCCAATCTTTGGGAATTTCAGATGATACGAAAGAGAGGTTGAACAGGCTAGTAATAGGGGTTGCAACAATTTCGGCAGATCATTTTAGAAAGAGAGGGTTCAGATTGTCTAGCCCGGCTGATTTGTAGGGGTCCAGATCTTTCAGAACATCAGCTATTTGGATTTGGGTGAATTAGAAATGGGGGAGGCTTGGGCGAGTTGCTGAGGGGGGTGCAGGGCTGTTGACCGGGTTAGGGGTAGCCAGGTGGAAAGCATGGCCAGCCGTAGAAAAATGCTTATTGAAGTTCTCAATTATAGTGGCTTTGTCGGTGGTGACAGTATTTCCTAGCCTCAGTGCAGTGGGCAGCTGGGAGGAGGTGCTCTTATTCTCCATGGACTTTACAGTGTCCCAGAACTTTGAGTTTGTGCTACAGGATGCAAATTTCTGCTTGAAAAAGCTAGCCTTAGCTTTTCCTAACTGCCTGTGTTTATTGGTTCCTAACTTCCCTGAAAAGTTGCATATCGCGGGGGCTATTTCCTTCACCTGTGTTTACGACCATTCTTTTATAGAGAACAGACAGCTGCCAACCAATCAAGAGTTAATTTCCTATAACAGCCAGGGACCTTACTCGGCAAACAGTGCCATCTGAGACCACACTAGGCCTATTCACCATAATGGCCTCTATTTGTTGTACAGAACTAATGCTTCTCCAGTGCATAAGAAATTACTCCCATTTCAACTCTACTAAGTGGAGGCCTGTTCTGTGATGACAGTGATGTAAAATCTGTCCCGTCAGAGATGTACCCGATTATTGTGGCAGATGGTGTGGCATGCCAGTATTGAATTCATCACCCCCTGGTCAAAGTAATCTAATGCTACTTGTCCACAAACAGTTTTGGCCATGTGTTTCACAACACTTCATCATTCAGTAACTTTGGTCTCTAATATCTTAATCATTTGGACAGTATGACTGCAGCATTGGGATGGATTATATAATATTATTATTGTACAATTGGATATTGAATTGAGTGATATTGTAGGCTACTCATTGCCTCAGCAGCACAACAGTTGTCACAGATTTACAGTAGAAAAACAGTTTCCCCAAATATTATTTTGCCTTAAGACTTATTGAGCAGTGTAAATGTGCATGACGTGACCAGGATTTAGCAGGCTTACGTTCTGAGAGGAAAACAACATTTGATCCAATGGGTTTCCCGCATATTCTTTGTACACACAGTGTGGGACCTATGATCCAATGACTTTAGACCCACAAAGCAATGGTCAGATGAAAGTTTGATTGGTGCCATGCGGTAGGGGATTATAGTACAGACCTGCCTTTTGCACAGTATCTTTACACAATCCTTTTGGCCTTTACATCATGCATTTGCCTTATTCAACACATTTACAGCACAGCTCATCCCCCATGTTAAAAGTAAGGGGCAGTGACTCACTCTCACACCCCTATAATCTCTGTGGGCACAAACATGGAATCATAGAGATACAGCTTCAACAAGATTTTCTTTGCCCCACAATAGTGTCTGTCGACCGTCCTCTACATTCCCCTTTTGTTGTGAAATATCACTACTTCTTAAGATGGCCATGCTGAGCTAGCTGGCCTGGCCCACTAATGGGCCTGGCGGCTATGTTCTGGACCGGTCTCCAAGGAAACAGTCCTCATCAGAGGGAAGCTGTGGTGTGCAGCCCTGATTGATCAGCTGAGGGGGGAGGCCATGGACTCTCCTTTCACGCCCATTCCTTGCAGTCATTACACCCACTTTTAGGAACGAGTGACAGGCACTAAAAGGTCTTTATGGTGTGTAACTTGATACCCAGTGGCAGATGCTGCAGCCTGCAAGTGACTGAGTCATAATAGCTATGACGAGCAGGTTTTGAAAACTCCCCGCAACCTTTCATTACTGGATCATAACAATTTAGGGGACTGGGCCTGGCCTGTTGATTTTACCTACCAACTGTTGAGTTGAATTGGTATGAAATTCAAAGACTCATATCAAATCAAGTGTTATTAGTCACATAGGCCGACTACAACAGGTGTAGACCTTACAGTGAAATGCTTACTTACAAGCCCCTAACCTGATGATTTGGTGTTTACTTCACCCTGAGCTGTAGTATCACCTCTCACACCTCTGCCTTCCTCTAGATGGCGTCAGTGAATGACTCTCGCCTCCAGCAGCAGCCTGCCCAGAAGGATGCGGCTGACCAGAACTTTGACTACATGTTCAAGCTGCTGATTATTGGCAACAGCAGTGTGGGGAAGACCAGCTTCCTGTTCCGCTATGCTGATGACTCCTTCACCTCAGCCTTTGTCTCCACCGTGGGCATAGACTTCAAGGTCAAGACCGTCTTCCGCAATGAGAAAAGGATAAAGCTACAGATATGGGTGAGTTAGCCTTATGCATTTTGTCCCACATGCCAGCTATGGTCTCTACAACATGATTGCCACCTTTGTGCCATCATAGTGGACTCTCATACACATCCCATCAAAAGTTGTCTTCTGTATTAAACCAGAATATAAATCCATAGGCCAAATCCTTTGCTATTGAATTGAGTTTCTGACAGATGGCTGATAATTCTATAGTGGGTCAATCACCAACTTTCATCTGCAAGGCCCTTGCATTTTACACCATAGTACTACTTAAGTCGTTGTTTGGGGGTACTTTACAATTAACATTTGACAAATTTTACTCCATTTTATTCCTAAAGAAAATATGTACTTATTACTCCCATACACTTTCCTTGACAACCAAAAGTATACATTACATTTCGAATGCTCAGGCAGGACATCAATATGGTCCAATTCACACACCTATCAATATAACACCTCTGGCAAACTCACTAAACACAAATACTGCATTTTTAAAAGATGTCTGAGTGTTGGAGTGTGCCCCTGGCTTTCCGTAAATCATGCCATTGGGTTTGCTTAATATAAGGAATTCGATTTATTCTATTTCATTTTTTACCTTTACTCAAGTATGACAATTTAGTAATTTTTCCACCACTGTAATTAAGTACATTTAAAACCAGACACTTTAAGACTTAAGTAGTATCTTACTGGGTGACTTTCACTTGAGTCATTTTCTACTAAGGTATCTTTGCTTTTACTGAAGTATGACAATTGAGTACTTTTTCCAATGATTTTACCCTCCGTCTCTTGTATGTTTTGCTGAAAACTTGGTTTCAGTTTCTCATCTCAAGCTACTGCAATGTGTTGCTACTGCTTGCACCACATGCTCTAGGCTGTGTTTGGATAGGCAGACCAATTCTGATCCATTTTCCACTTATTGGTCTTTTGATCAACCACATCAGATCTTTTCACATCAGATCTTTTTCAGAGCTGAACTGATACCAATTAGTGGAAAAGAATATCAGGTTCTGTGGAAATACTTGAATCACAGGGCTACCAGGTTTACAATTTATTTCTATGTAGCCTAGTCCCCTGACGTCTGAAAGTGTTTCAAGGCAAACTATTTCCACATACAGTGAATGCTGTTTAAACATATGATTAAACAAGACAAACATCATATGGTATTGTATTCAATGATCAAGATGAATCAGCAGCAACCGTGTCCACACCAATGTACACACCAAAACCAAGCTGACTGACACACTGACCCTGTTTCCACCTAGGACACATGATTTGGCTTAATGTTGTCAGTGGTGGCTGGGATCACTGAATGTCATCTGATGAACATCCAGTGAGTTTCAAATCAGAGAAGAATAAAACCCTCAGTTTGCCTCAGTGTACATTGGAGGTGTGGAAGTAGCAACCATGTCCAATAAATGAGCCCTGGCTTCGAGAGCAAGTGTACAGTTAATGAACAACCCTATGTGGAATGGCCAGGGGCGTTTAATCTGCAGCGTCCTGTTTTCACTCAAACCCTCTGAGCCTCACCACTCTATGAAGAGTGTACAGGTGGTGCCCTGTCCACACTGCTGCAAGCTTTCCTCCTCCTGTGTGTGGCATGAGAAAGGCTTGAAAATACTTTTTTATCATGGTTTTAAAAAGAGTTTCATTTGAAGCCTTCTATAGTACTATTATGGTTCTACTTTCTCAACCTGAGCCATACTGTTTATTCTAGGAGGATACACCACATGGCAATATGTTAACTGCACAATGACACACCTGGTGTCGGAACCACAAAGCCCAGGGCTTAGAGTGTGTCCCTGCTTTGTGTGGGCGGCAGGACCAGGTGACGCATGCGGAGAAGGTCCTAGTGACATCAATGGCTCTGACCCCCAACCATTTTACACTCATTGTCATCATGCATGTGCTTTTGGACAGTATTTTCTTTACTTGGTGTATAGATAGTTATGGAGACAGTGTGAGCCATGGGGACAGTGTATTTGGTTAGTGCTACCGTAAGTTTCATTACCCTGCCAAATATTTGATCATGTCTGCACATATCAGATAAGATATGCATCTGGTATCTTTCATTCATAAATGAAACAAAAATGACCCTGAGATGACCTTCTGGGTAAGGTCATTTAACAGAAGTATACCGCTGCGGATACACCGACTTACACACGTACAGAGCACTTGTCTCTCTAGCCCGGCACCTGCTCTAAGTTAAGAACAGGTATATTTCTTACACACGTACAGAGCACTTGTCTCTCTAGCCCGGCACCTGCTCTAAGTTAAGAACAGGTATATTTCTTACACACGTACAGAGCACTTGTCTCTCTAGCCCGGCACCTGCTCTAAGTTAAGAACAGGTATATTTCTTGCAATCTCTAAATCGGTGGCAGTTCGTTCAGGCTGACTACCCTGCACACTATTAGCCCTAATGAAACATTCATAACCCCCCCCCCACTATTCAGTGATGTAAAGTCCTCCAATGCAAATGAGGGACCCAGGCCAGGTTACCAAGCGACAGCCAAGGATAGTTTCCGTGCCAATTTAATCCCCTCACCTGCTTGACAATTTTTTTTCATGTTAACCTTTTCTAGGGAAGCAACACTGCCATCACACTCAACCTCTACTTCATTGAAAGATGTTTCCGATATCAGGTCTCTACAGCTCTGCGGCACCAGAGGTGTTATCGACATCTGACGCTCTCAGTGTTCTTTTTCTTCTTACTGGGTTTTTGTTAGTTGGCCAGGTTTGTTGTTTGACAAGAAGCTATGTTGATGGACATGGCAAATGTAGATGTTACTCCTTGTTTAATCATGTATCTGACACTTTCATTTCTAATAGTCTGAAGTTAACAGTGGCTTTGGGTGGGAAGGTTTAGGCTGATAGGACAATTTAAAGGACAAAGCACTATCACAGAAGTATGTTTATTTATGTCAAATATCCATTTTGTATGTTTAAAAAAAAATGAATAATTGTAGTCTTTTCTAGACCTCCTGAATATTTACAAGCGTATACACACACACACATTCACCTCTAGCATCTCAAGTCTGTAGGCCTTAGTCAATATTGCCCCCTTCTGGTCTCACAAAATACCACACAATTTAACATGTTCTCAAACCCAACCTGTAAAGAATGACCATCCATCATGTTCCCCACAGGACACAGCGGGACAGGAGCGCTACCGTACCATCACCACAGCCTACTACAGAGGAGCCATGGGCTTCCTGCTCATGTATGACATCACCAACCAGGACTCCTTCAACGCAGTTCAGGACTGGTGAGTGAAAGGTGGAAGGTTCCATCATTTCCATATTGACCCTGCTGCCTTCAGACTGTGCATTCGTCTACTCTCACCTTGGTCATACAGGGCAACTCAGATTAAGACATACTCTTGGGACAACGCACAGGTGATCCTGGTGGGAAACAAGTGTGAACTGGAGGATGACAGGCTAGTCCCCACAGAGGATAGCCAGAGACTGGCCGAAGATCTTGGTGAGTACTATCCATGACAGAATGCAGTCTTCGCAAAGACTATACACCAAGAGGTCACACTACCACAGCATACTGACCTCATGAGAACACATTTACACACAGATATAGCAGGGGACACTGAACACTTAAGCCTAAATATCTTATCTGCTTTTCTTGAAATCTCTCCACAGTAAGTAATTACTCTACTCAATTTCCCCTTCTGTGTCTGACAGGGTTCCAGTTCTTCGAGGCCAGCGCCAAGGACAACATCAACGTGAAGCAGGTGTTTGAGCGGCTGGTAGACGTCATCTGTGAGAAGATGAACGAGAGCATGGGCAGAGATACCAACCTGTTGTCCAATCACAGGAGCACCAGTCTACAGGACTCACCTCCAGAGAACCATGGAGGCTGTGGCTGCTAAATCCCGCCTCACTTCTCCTCACAGCCCCACACCAAGCCCCGTCCCTGAAGTATAGAGAGTACACCTCTCAAACTACACCCCAATCTCACACCCCCTAACACAGCCACTACAGCGAAAACCATAAAGCAGCTAGCTGAGAACCATCGGTCCCCTCCCCTCGGTCCATCCAGCGTTATCCCACATATCCCCTGCTCTAGTTTCTGTATTCCCTGAAAAGGCCCCATCTCTCTTGTGTACTGTGGCCTATTCATTGGAATCCAAAACCGGACAGAAAACAGCACCCCAAAACCTGAAAAAATACAACAAAAATCCACGTTTTGCTGTCATACCCTTGATCAAAACTGTTATTTGCTTCCTTATTTACCGGACCTCCATGCTTTACTCTGTGACACTGAAGATGCCATTTTGCCATGTCCTCAGAATAATTGTGCACTACTATTCTTGAGACTTTCTTAACCACTACTGCTGACGGGAAAGAGAAGGTGAAAAGTATTAGATTCTGTTCCAAACAATGTTAGAGCAATGTTGTGCTCCAGGATGTTTGTCTGGGAGGAAGTCGTATAACACTAGTGACACTGACGCGCGTCACGTGACCTGCTCTGGCATGTCCTCGCTCACCCCTCTGTGCCTCCCTTCCTACTCATTGTTCTTACACTTTCCAACCTGATTGCACAAGGCTTCAACAGTGTCCTGTAATCTGGATGTGCCAGTGGAAACTGCCTGCATTACTTGCATGATGTTACTGTACTGTTCTTACATCTAAGTTACTGTCTATGAAGCAGCCTAATTAAAGCGTGGTGATTGGCCAAGCATGACACCCATGCTAATTCATTTTCCAAATCATATGCTTAAACAGAAAGACAAATGGTGCACCTAAAGCATGTACAGTACATTACATTGTACTGCTTGGATGGCTTCAGTAGAAAAAAACATGCATGTCTCTCCAACTGGACTGGAGAGACATGCATCTCCCCCTGTTCTCCGGCCCTCTGTTACTCAGACACTGCCATTTCCATATCACTAGCCCCACACTGTTCACTGGCCATCAGTTAGGGTCAGGCACTGTCTCTGCATGATAGCTGCCTTATGTTTTCACGCTAAAGCTGAGGGGTTGGGTCAAAGCCCGCCAAAAGTATTCATGAGCGCCTACTCTTTTCCATTGCTTATCACAAAGACACTTATCCATCTGGATGCACTGTTTGATATTAGCTGGCTGATTTTTATCAAGTGATCTCTCCTGTTCATGTCCTACCACGATCAAGTGGTCTCGTTGTGGTGTGAAACATTTTACTGGAGACTTAACTGTTAACCTTTTATAGCTGTGTAAAAACACTATACCCACATTACATCTGCATTATGCCCAAGTTGTAAAGCTTTCTCCTGGTTGGTGTTTGTCAGTGTATTTAAATAGTGTTTTTCTTTCTGCTGCTGGAGGTAACTGGATTGAAAGTGGTGAGGTTTTACTGAAAGTCCTGAGGAGGACTTTTCTAAATCACATGCTGATGCACTGATACCCAGTTTATCTAAATACTTCAATGTCAGTTGATTTAAAAGGACCCATAACATATTTTTTGATAATTATGTTCATCTGAAGTTGTACGTGAAAGTCATTTTACCCTTTAAATTTTTTTGCTGTGGAATTGGTTAGTTTTTGTGTAGTCTGGCGTTCCATAGGTTATATAGGAGGTTTGTTATACTATTAAGGGGGAACTATACTGTTGTGTCTTAATGTATATTTGTTTTGTTCCTATTTAAGGCTCTCTGTTTGATGGAAAATCTTATTAGAAAAAGGCATATACATTGAATGTGTTTATGAAAATAAAGCCTTCATTACAAAATATAAATGCTGAGTTGTTTTATTGTGCAATCCTGGTGCTAAATCGTTTAAAATGATCAGAACTTGTGAAAGCACAACATCTATGCATTCAAGCGGACAAAGGCTTGAGACCCATGTTCTATGTGGTTAGGTTAGTCTTTATGGTGATACCATCTATAATTTATGGCCTTACGTCCTACCTCCCTTCCCATTTGGATAAGGGGTGGTGGGGGTGTTTTTTTAATCTAACGACACAGAAAACCACACTGCCGTGGTCCTCCTCAACAATAAGAGGTTTCCTGGTGCCCTTTCCTGTCACCTACCAGTTACCCACAGCCTTTGTGTCCTTTGCAGTTAATCTTGCAATGTTTTGTAACCTTTTTATATTTTCTACATCATAGTGTAGTCTTACATCATATACTGGTGCCTATCAGTGATCTTCCTTAGTGCCATATGAGAAATCCTCAGCCTGAGCCCACTAAAGTCAAGTGATATAAGGCTAAATTACATTCAAATGATGTAGGGTTGGGATGAGCCTAAACGCCCCCATGCTGATCACGGGACACTACCCCTTGCAATACAGATAACGTAAGTCGAGCTCAAAAACATGGGTGTAGGTCAGAGATAAGAGACCGTTTATGCCGAGTTGTGAGTTCACTGGCTCCATGTGTGGTTTCAGTTATTAGGCCTACCCTATTACCTGTGTACGTCTGCCACGTGCCTCCTTTGTTCCTCACAATAAGGAACCTCAATTATGCATGTCGAAAAAATTGCCCACTACAACTAAATGCAGTTCTCACTTAGAGTTGTGTTGTGGCCCTCAGCTTTCTTCAAGGGTCCCTGTGGTTTGGTGGGACATATTGTCCCGTTGGAAGCATGTCGTAACCTTACTCTAGTCCCGCCCACAGACATGCATGAAAATACTTTGTATGCTCCACCTCTACAGTTGGGTTTGAGTAAAAAGTAAACAGCTTGGCTTGGACACTCGCTCACACCTTATCTCCTGTGATGCACGCACAACTGTGTTGCACTAACCATAGTATCTCAGAGACAGACTGCCACGAAGCGAGAAGGAGAAAACAGACGTTTGGAGCTGGTTGCCTACCAGTTATGCAGTACAACAGAACGCGTAGGCCGCTTTGTTCTCAGAGGAGACAAAAAGATGACAAATGATAACCTGACTAAGCTGTTGGTATTTTGTGTATTATTTTGCGCTCAGAAAACGTCCATCGTGCATGGTTCACAAGCTTTGGAAACTAAAGGTAGGACACATTTTCCTTCACCTTCTGTAACACAAGTGTTTACAATTACAACGCTTATTTTCAATCAGGTTATATTTTGTATTTCAACATAATATGTTTGATGTTTTAGATTTGGTTTAAGATAGACAGGTTATCAATTGTCAAAAGTTTTTGTGTGTTTCCTTGCACAATTTGGTGAATTTAATAGCTGTTAAAAATAGTTATAATCACTAATCATCAATAGTCATTCCTCTGGAGCTGTTTGGAGACTTACTTTAAGTCTTCACCGGTGTTTGCTTAATTGTCAAAACCAATAATGCCCCAACACACATTTTCCTTGTGGACTAAGCCTTCCCTCACTTGTCCACACAGTGGCTCTGCTGCTCCACGTTGAGCCAGAGAATCCAAAGTGCTTTGCTGAAGGGATGTCAGACCTCACCTGCTTCTGGGAGGAGGATGAGGAAAGGGCTGGCTCTGCTGACCAATACTCATTCATATACACATACCAGTAAGTCATGATCAGGCAAGGCGTTCAGTTAATAATTGCTGCTACGTGTACCATATCCTCTCACCCTGTCTTGTACCATATCCTCTCACCCTGTCTTGTACCATATCCTCTCACCCTGTCTTGTACCATATCCTCTCACCCTGTCTTGTACCATATCCTCTCACCCTGTCTTGTACCATATCCTCTCACCCGGTCTTGTACCATATCCTCTCACCCGGTCTTGTACCATATCCTCTCACCCGGTCTTGTACCATATCCTCTCACCCGGTCTTGTACCATATCCTCTCACCCTGTCTTGGTAGAGGGTAGCTACCTGCTATGAATATGTGTTTTGAAGAATGATCACCTAAATTTTCCATTTAGCCTAGAAACTTGATACAAAGTGTAACCAATCCAAATGTCTCTGCAGGAATGAGAACAGCAGTGAGTGTGCCGTAACTGCCTTACCAGCAGCAGGTGGCAAGAGGCTGTATTTTTGCAGGTTGTCCCGGACTCAATTATTTGTGCCCCTTGACATCCGGGTGTTTCGGGACGACCTGCTGATCCACAACCGCAGTCTCTTCATTGAAGTTGTCTGTGAGTTAGAGTTTGGGTTTTGGGAACTAGTCCATTTATTCTTTCTCTGGATTTAGGAATGACATTTTCTTCTCATGTCTGTGTGTCAGTCCTGTTAGACCCGCCTTCCAATCTGACATTGACGAGTACAGGGACGCAGGGGCAGCTGAAGGCCAGCTGGCTGCCTCCCTCTCTCAAGTACATGGGCGACAGCATGATGTACGAGGTCAGCTACGCCATGGCAGGGAGCCACATTGGAAAGGTATGAACAACACACACTCATAGAGGTAGAAGTTTGTTACCAGACAAGAGAAACGTTTGAAGTCCTTGTGAATAATGATGCCGTTCCTTTCTTGGCCTTCTGCAGAGATGTGTCAATGACAATGCATTATCATCTCTTGTTTTCAGGTGGAAGAGGTGCAAGCCAGCTCTGAGCTCATCTTGCGTGGTCTGCAGTCAGGCACCAAGTACAAGGTGCGCATTCGTGCCAAACTGGACGGCATCAGCTACAGTGGCTACTGGAGCGCCTGGACTGACCCGGTACTGATGGAAACAATTCCTGGTGGTAAGCTTCTTTCTCCTGCAGCAACATTCACACGGTCACCAAAATAATGTGCTTGTCTCGTGAGCTAAACATCTTTGTTCTATTTGTGAGGGATCCCTCCCTTGGATTTCATCCCTGGTGTAACCTTGTTGCTGTGCTATCTTATTTGCAGACTTGGACCCTCTCATCGTGTCCCTGAGTCTCATCATCTCGCTCGTCCTCACCCTGCTGTCTCTCATTGTGCTCATGTCTCATCGCAGGTCAGTTACCATAAACAACAACTTTCCAAAGTTCTTAGTCTACTACTGTAACTACACTCTTTAGTGATCTCCTTTGTAGAGACATCAGTGGTATATTTATGGAATAAGGCTGTACAATATTGTCCTCAGGTTCCTGTTGAAGAAGATCTGGCCAATCATTCCCACCCCTGAAAGCAAGTTCCAAGGCCTCTTTAAGGTTTATGGCGGTGACTTTCAGGTGAGACAAATAAATCCAGTATTAGTCTTCGTATCCTTGGAATATGAAACTCGGTACGAAGTACCTTGTGCAGTGTTTATCTCTATCCTTTGTGTGTATCGTAGTCTGTTCATCTTGACTCAATATTAGTGCAGACCCCTGAACCGCTCTCATTTGGTTTGTCAATAGGAGTGGTTGGGCCACAGCACTGGAGGCTTATGGTTGAGGCCAGCTTACTTCTACTCAGAGGAATTCCCTGCGCCACTAGAGGTGCTCTCAGAGGTTAGCCTTGGTCCTGCCTTACCCAGCTCCGCTTTGCCGCCCAAGGCCTCAGAGGCACTTGGTGAGGAGGAGGATGAAGACAAGAAGCTAAAGAGGGTGGACTCTGCATTAATGGAGGGGTGGAGAGAAACCCCCCAGGAGCACTGGCTGATGGACCAGCTCCAGTCTATTCATCAGCACCCTGCACCCCGGACCCAGTCTTCTCTACTGGAGTCCCATGATGCCTACGTCACCCTCAATTCTCAGAACCACAGTGGGGAGGAGCCTCTGGATGACATATTGGAGGAAACCTTGCCCCTGCAGGTTCTCTTTGCCTCTGGAAGGACATCCTCTGAATCTCGATCAGACTTGGGCTCCCTCCAACAGAGCTCAGGATCGGGCCGCCTCTCGTCCCAGTCCAGTTTTGAGTACCCAAACCACACCTGGCCGCCCAAGGGCTCCGGGTACACCTACATGGCAGTGGCCGACTCAGGGGTCTCCATGGATTACAGTCCGATGAGCTCGAGTAAGATCGATGACATTGGGAAGGGAGTTATCTATACCAATGAGTACAAGAATGAGATCCCTGCACACAGAAGACCCATAGGTACACCCATCCACTTTGCATTCTGAATTAAGGCTAAGCTATGTAACAGGCTATGAACTGAGGCTTAAAGGTCCAATGAAGCTGAAAAACAGTTGGGATGTTTGGCCAAGGCTTCTACATTGACTCCATCTTCTTGGCAGTGGAATGTAAAAAGCCAGGATGTAGGCTACTCTCATAACTATGCGATAACCGACAAACCAAAATTTAAGATAAAAGTCTTTGGTGAGGAAAAGTCAAAAGTATCCCTGACAAGGATTGCATAATTCTTTGGATGTCACAAGCTCATTCTCACAATATCCCTTCATATCGAAAGGCAGCTGTTTGAGAAATACATGAACCACTGAAACACTCTAAAGCTGATATTAAACACATGTAATGTGTATATTCTAAGATCATTGGATCTTGTAGGTAAATGTATAAGGTTATTTTCTATATTTTTATTGGAATAACTAGATAAAGTTGACACTTAAATTGTAAATATTGTGTATTGTACAAGAGTATCACTAAGATGTAACCATGGTCTTAACATGAAGCTCCTGCGAGAATGAAGAGGTACTGTAGGATGTGCAGGAACGTGTCACATTTCAGTAGGATGCTATTGTACACCTCTTGCTTGCAATGCATAGATCAACAAAGGTTGTAAAAGTCATGATGGTTCTAGTGTATGAATGTTTGCATATCTGTCTATCTAATTGTCACCTCACTGAATCTTACATATTATCATACATTTTGAGAGGCCATAATTGTTGAAACTGTAAATATTTAAAATTATATATTTTTTGGTTTAAATAAACACCAGTTTGTTGAAAATGTAGGTAATTCCTCCCACCCAACAAACAAAAATTGTGATTTAGCTAAATGTACAGGTAGATTGAAAATACAGTTGTATACATAGGCACATGTGAATATGACAATTCAATGTGGTAGGGCAGGCATACTCAACTTTAACCCTACGAGGTCCGGAGCCTGCTGGTTTTCTGTTCTACCTGATAATTAATTGCACTCACCTGGTCACAGGTCTAAATCAGTCCCTGACTAGAGGGGAACAATGAAAACATGCAGTTGAACTGCTTCCAGGTCCAGAGTTTAGTTTGAGGGTGGTAGAGTATCACAATATTTTTTCCATTGCAAAAATGAAAACACAAAGCAGATGAAACGCTTTGTTCCTTTAAAAATCTGCTGTATGTAATATATAGTGCGCTATAGCTTGGAAAATAAATAAACTTGACTCTGGATGACAACAAAATTATTTGTTTCCAACATTAGGGCTGTTTTCCTAAAGAAGTTAAATCTGTTTCATGTTTTGTTTCTTTTCCAAGATAGTGGTATCGTCCCGTTCCTTAGAATGTGGACAGTAGTTGAATAGCCTAGTCATAGCCTAGCCATAACAAGTGAAGTTCTCAACAATTTCCTTATATGAGTGACCTAGATCTTAGCATAATTAACGGAGGTTCTGATCTGTCCAAAGAAGATTAGGAACACAATTCCCTCACAGAACACAGGTATAGAACATAGCCTAGTAAATAAGGGAAAATCTTTTAAAAACAACCAACATGAATTTGTTTAGAATAAAAGCTTGTTTATTTTTAGTTTACTAACATTTAGAGTATTAACTAGTTTCTAATTTGTCTATCTTTAAACCCTTTGCTTTTCAGTTATTTTCAGTGTTACATGTTATGATAATACTGTGATGATTACCTATACGGAACTTCTATAATTTCTGTAACTCAGTATCTCTTTATGGTCAACAAAAATGTAAATATAATGCCTGAAATATAACATGAATGTTAATCAATTCTGATGCGCTTCCATATTAGATATCTTCACAATGCTTTTTTTGTACTAATAGGATTTAAAAATGTATGGCATTAAAGCAAATCAAATGTTATTGGTCACATACACCCGAAATAACATCTGCTAAATATGTGTATCGAAATGCTTGTAAACTGTGTACCAGTTGATTTTCTTGTTGTCCTTTAGTTGAGAAAAACATGGGGAGCCATTCGAATTGCCCCTGATAGCTAATAGCTATAGATGGGTTGGTTGTTTAGCAATAGAACCAACGGGTGCACAACTATGTGGCAAAATCAACGGGGTTGGCTTAGATCGTTGACAACATGTACACTATATTTCATCTCCAATGTTTATTGAAAACATAAATAAAGCTGTACAATGAGCACTTGTTGTCTCAAATACATAGTTACCGTTGGTGGTTAGCTAGCTAGCAAATGCCATATTAGCATAGACGTGACATCAGTCAAAACAAGACATGGATCAAGAACAAGATAATAAATAGCTGAAACGAGCCACTTAAGATTCCCCACATGGCAGTTTCTTGTCATTGTTGCTAGCTATCTGGCCATCCAGAATGACAACACACAGCCTTCTGCCCCATTGAAGCGTGCGCATTGTTGTCGTGATGTTCTCTGCTATCCAGTCTATTGCATCAGCCTAATCTTCCCTCTACAAATGATCTTAGAAAGTGCCACAAGCACAACGGTTAGACAGAAAAGTAATGTAAACGGGAGTTGAATGGTTGAATGTGGAGTCACAAAGGAGAGAAGACAACAGAGCAAGGGAGGAGAACAGACTCAAATTATATTGTGCCAGAGCAGTCAGGAACAGTATGATTCAATAGGAGGAGTGGTTTAATTCACGCAAAAACCTTGCTGAAAACTTTGTAAACACTAGTGAAAACCATTTTGCGCATTGGAAAACAACTGTTCCCCTTGCATCTCAGTCTTTGGGAATGCAATTGTTTGATATAAGTATCTAAGTTTTTTGCGTGTCTTTTATTTCTTCCTCGTCCACTGGTAAGTCATTTAATAGATTTCAAACCATTGTAAACTCCATTGAGCGATTGGGGAAAATGACCAGTCGCCATTCTCGAGCCAGAGTTGAGTCCTCCTCATTCTTAGCAATAGGGGCTTCTGTGATCCCAGCACCAGAGAGGTAAACACGCCACGTGTCCTGCGGTCCTGCTACAGCAGGGGCGGAGTTCCAGTCCCGGTCCAAGGTACACCTAACCTGAAAGTAACGGTCTAACACCGAGAGGACAGGGTCTGAGGAGTCCCCACCAGCATGCCCTTCCCACTCGGACTGGAACGAGGCTATGACCCGACAGGGGGCCAGACTAGCGGCTCTCTCTTCCAAGGTCTGTGTGAGAAATGCAGCCGTGTCATACAGCAGAGCAGAGACGTGTGCAGCAGAGGACTGCTGCGCCTGCTGAAGGCTGCCACTCACCCCAGGCCTGCGCAGGTAGCCCTCCAGTCCGTCCACCATGATCAGCGACGGAGGGGCAGCAGATCCAGAGGCTGATTCATGCAAAGAGGCCACGTCTTGAAGCAAATCTTCCAAGGACCTGGGGTATGAAAACTTGATTTTCTGCAATAAATTCATGCCAATAATCAGAACTGTTTGCTTAGGACTTTTCAGGAAAACATTTTCTCCCTCTGATTTTTAGGGAGAACTTGGCAGTGGGCCCATCAGACATGTTTTGTGCTGATAAGTGATGCACATCTCTGTGACTGATTAGGGGTGCTTACAGCAAGCGCTCTTATCTGCTTAGGAGGCAGGATAGTGAGAAGAGATAAGTATCCATCATTAGGCCTACCTCACAAACATAAAGGACATACCAATGTATAATTAACTTGCTACATCTTCCAATTGAACATGACACAAAACAAAAGTGATTGATGTCAACATAAGACATTGTTAGGTCAGTGAGCTGACCAATGATTTCAATAGGGAGTGTGGTGCTGGGTGTTATGTTATGTCATGTTTATCAAGGTAGTGCCAAATAACACAGCTGCTGGACCAAGCTAGGTAGTTTTTATTAAGGCCTAGTAGTATGTGAATAGCTAATTACCTTCAAATTGTCGGGGCTCAGGTTGGACATGGATTCTTGTAATGATCCTGGAAGGCTCTGAATTTGAACCCGAGTGAAAAATGAGACTTTGAGCCCCAATTCAGAGGCAGCCGTCACCGCCGCAAGTAGCAGCAACGAACGGTTGACGCTACAGTCTCCGACCACCAAGGTACTGCATTTTGATGGTGTGATGATTTTGAAATTCTTCGTTTTTCCATTGTGTTGGTTAAATGTCCTAAAGACATGCGTCAAAATATCTGCCATATCTTTCTTTAGCTATCTATCTACATGTATGAACTTGGTTTAACGTTGATTAAACTGCAAAGAACAGTTTCGTTTCCCGCCAAGTGGTGTCACTTCCTGTAAGACAACTTCCGCTAGGAATGACAACAACAGACAGCTGTTGTCAACATGGCGGATGGCTATGGAGGAGAAGAGGGTCCCCTGGACGCTGAAGAAGCCGGGGATCAAATAAAATCAATTTTGAGGCGTTGTAGAGGCCGTCCCAGGCTCACGGATTCTGACCGAGCACAAAGACGCCTCGAGTCCCGCAAGAAGTATGATGTTAGGCGAGTTTATCTTGGAGAATCTCACAAGGTTTGGAGTGAGCTTCGCCGGCGAACGAGTTTGAGTGACGCGGGACTTGCGGAGTACCTAATCCTGCTCAACTCCACGTACGGGGAGAGATACCAGCAAAAATACGGAGGGTATGTTTACGAATAATCCATCAAATCTGAATATCAAACTAGATAGTAACTAATATTGTTTAGCTAGCTTATCCCCTCTCTCATCCTCTGTTAAATGTGAGTCATTTCCCCAGGCCACCTTCAATCAATTGGGTCAGCTAGCTCGGCTATCAACTCAATAGTTCTTAACGTTAACACAGTATTCTCATGCAATAACGTCATATTTATATTCCTGGCCGCTAGGAAGACAACCCCAGAAGTATGTACAAAACTGAAAAGAGGTAAGAAAGAACAACGCATTGTATCCACTTACCCATGAAGAAAAGTAGCCCTACATGAGGTATTGATTGATTGATACATTTATGTCGCTGTTGATACTTATTTTCTTACAGGGAAAAAGGAGAGAGTGTCTAGCCTTTGTAGCATGGTGACCTGGTACCAGGATCACTCCCAGACCTGCCCGCATGAACCGCAGCTCAGAGCTCTTGAACCCCAACCTGGATTCTCCACCTCTGCTATCTGGCAGTGTGATGCTGACCATTCATTTGTGCAGCACCTCTCCTCGCCACCAAGAGGGGCCAGTGAGCCTGAGATGGAGACGGAGGAGGAAGTTGATAGTGACACAAGGACAGAGGAAACCAGAGGAATTATGACCAGGAGGAGGAGGAGAGAGACAGATGCCCACAGAACGCTCACTGGTAAGAGATACAGTACATTCAGATACTAATTGGGCTTTTAATTGCTCTGGGTCACATGTAATTGTATGGGAACCACTGATTTGACATAAACCAGGTAACCTGTATTTAAATGCATCTGTATTCTGAACCCTTCTCTTTCCTAGATGCACGAGGGGATTTGGAAGTGGCCGGAGCCCCAGTGACTATGGATCAGGTGGAGCAGGCCACAGCTCTCAGCCAGCTCCCAGGGATGGAGGCCCCATCCAGGGACACTCCACTAATAGAGCACCTCTCTGAGAATCAGTCTGTCTGGGAGATGGAGGTGGTGATGGAGGCAGGCAGACAGCAAGCCCAGGAGTCTGATGACGAGGAGACAGGTTACAATGCTGTAGGGGAGAACATCAACCCAGAGGAGGAGGCGGAGGACCTGAGAAGAGACAGAGGAGATGGAGTGGGTACATCACAAGATGGCTACGAGTGTGTTGTAGTGACTGCATCCTTAACTGACAGACTGGACAAAGCCGATGAGGAGGACACCACACAGACAATGGGTGACACAGTTGGTGTAGACACTCAGACCAACCTCCATCCAGTCCCAGCCTCTATGCAGGTGCCTGGGCAAGGGGAGCTGTTTGATTCTCAGACACTACAGACTGTGGGGACCACCTGTGAGATACCAGACCAGCGAGGAACTCTGGATGGTTCTCAGGTTAAAAAAAATACTCATTAGTCATTTGTCTTGGAATTTTATCACAATCATGTAGTTGTCGTCCCTGAAAGCACTGCCTTTATATAGTAATATTAACATGTAGGCTATCCTATGTCCCTCTCCCTGTCATTCATAGCTGATCATCATCACTGGCCCCAGCTACGAGGCTTTGGCATCCGAAGGCATCCAGCTCAACATGGGGGGTGGAGACGTGGAGGAGGTCACCTGCACTGTCATAGAGGGCGTGGCTTACAACCAAATGTGCCAGTCAGTGGCAGACTTTAGGACGACAGAGGAAGACTCCATCACAGGTACTGCTGGCACAGAGTATTTTAGCCTTTGCTTACACCGACAGACCATGCATTAGAATATGCTGTAATTGTTGTATATGTTGATTTAAAGGAGACTGACATTGACAAAAATCAATGATGAATAGCTTGAGATATTTTTCTCTCAGGCCTGAGTGACAAGGAGCTGCTCCAGCCCAGTGTTGAGTCTCATGGCTTGGAGCCCACCTGTGAGAGGGCGCTACAGAGGGGCCTAAGCAGGTGAGTGGCCAGCATGGAGAATTATGGGGATCACATCTGTAGAGACTAACTTAGATGGACATGCTGTTTTCATTCCCATCTTGACTTCCTCAGAGCACTTCTGTAGACAAACCACGGGCATCTCTCCCTTTTCTATTTCAGATGTAGGAGGAGCAGACGAGGTCCTGTCATCGAGGCAGACGGAATGCTCAAGATGTTCCACTGTCCGTATGAAGGCTGTAGTCAAGTCTATGTAGCCATCAGCAGCTTTCAGGTAAATAGGGCCTTTCCACTTCAGCTTTTGCCTTGATTTGGAGCACCTTGACCTTGTAGTGCCGTCAAGTTACGAATAAAGAAAATAGAAATGCACACATAATACTGTAACTACCATTTAATGCTGTGATTCATAATATGTACTTTTTGTTCTTTGTCTGTTTCCTGCAGAACCATGTGAATCTGGTTCACAGAAAGGGGAGGACCAAGGTGTGCCCCCACCCCGGCTGTGGCAAGAAGTTCTATCTGTCAAACCACCTCCATCGCCACATGATCATCCACTCAGGTGGGCACACACATAAACTCTAAATCTGGGCTATTCTGATATACTGTACATTGGCGCATGAGCTAGTAGTAATGTATTCATATGTATCCTGCTATGACGTGTACTGTATAATGCAGCTTTGAATGTTAACCCGTCTCTAAAGCAAATGGTTTTGACCGCATGGAACTTTACTGGGTGATGCTTCACAATCGCTTCTCATCTAACTGTGCTGCCCGTGAAATGATTGCTGACCTGGTTGTAAAATCACCCAACTTTACACTGGTCTGTAGAATGGCCATGTAGAATTACCAAATACAATGGCTGTTAAATACACTGACTGCATTAAGCAATAATGTCTAATGGGGATTCTGAACCACTTCCAAATAAAATCGAAATGATGAGAGCCACAATCACCAGAGAGGCTATATGGGTTGTGAGCTGTCCTAGCGACTCAGCATTACAAGCATCTGAATTCTGCACCTCCAGACTGTGCCCAACCCCAACTAACATTGTCCCCTAATTTTTCAACTAAGTTTGTCGCAGATGCCGTACCCCCGCACATTGACTCGGTACCGGTACCCCTTTTATATAGTCTCGTTATTGTTTATTTAGTAAATATTTTCTTAACTCAATTTCTTGAACTGCATTGTTGGTTAAGGGCTTGTACGTAAGTATTTCATAGTATATTCATGTTGTATTCGGCGCATGTGACAAATAAAATTTTATTAGAATTTTTCATCAAACTTTGTGTAGGTGTCCGAGACTTCATCTGTGAAACGTGTGGGAAATCGTTCAAAAGGAAGAATCACTTGGAGGTTCACCGGCGCACACACACAGGAGAGACGCCCCTTCAGTGAGTGAAACACTTTGATCACTCACAAGTTTTTACTCCCAGACGGTTTATTTCATTTTCTCTACACATTTTATATTTTGGTTTTGTACAATATATGCAATTTTGTCTCACAAATAGAAATGACTACATTGCACTCCTAAAAACACTTTCTGCAGATTAGAATCATCTTACATTTTTCCCCTTCATCTTGTCTCCCTCCTCCACCCCTCTACCTCTTCTGCAGGTGTGAGATCTGTGGGTACCAGTGTCGCCAGCGAGCATCTCTCAACTGGCACATGAAGAAACACACCCCCGAGGCCCACTACAACTTCACCTGCGAACACTGCGGAAAGAGGTTTGAAAAGCTTGACAGTGTTAAGTTCCACAAGTTAAAGAGCCACCCAGACAAACAGGCAACATAAGAAGCAGTGCTGCTGGAATGTGCACTACATATCAACTGGCCAGGGTCAGACCAGAAAGGGACTGAATCTGTCGACACAAAGAACAAGAGAAGAAGAGTACCCATGGAGACGGGTATGCCCTTTTGGGGAAAGAGTAGCTCTTTTGAATGAACACACTTATTAAGGACATTGCTTAGTCTCGCTCACTATAATGGGCTTTAGACCCTGCTCTCAAAGCTGTGCTGGACACAGCCTTTTTAGAGCTCACAGAGGCAGCCTAGCTGTTGATATAGTACATTTCAGCACAGTTGTTTACATAATGTGCTGTACGCCTCTAAACCATACTGTCTCTATACCATATTATTAACATATCCATAGATTCTCTTTTTTTATTCATTTTTATACACTTGTCATCCACAGTTGTATTGTACTTGTTGGAAAAAAGTATGTTATATTTGTTAATGAATATGTTCTCATGTCAATACATGAACTGATGCCTGCTGGTAAAATGCCAAAACTAACATAACTTACATATTCATGGGGAAATGAAAATCACATCTATTGAGTAGTAATTGTAACAATGTACATGGATGTAAAGGACCTGTCAATGGATTCAGAAAGAAGAGTTGTGTTGTCACACAAGTGGGCTGCCTACATTGAAGTAGAGAATTGGTCATTTTTGTTGTTGACCTGACCAAGGAGTAGTCTTTTTGTGTGAAAGTCTTGCATCATCTTTCAGGTATGTCTGTTGTGCTGTGTGTCTATGAGCAAAGTGATGTTGTCTTGTGGTTCTAAAATGGCAAATGTCGTTTTTGAAAACCTTTTTTTTTTTTTTCTAAAGATCCAAAGCAGAATCACTAATTTATAGTTATGTTCTTTTCCTGTATCACTGAAATTATCAATGTAAAATATGTGAATAAGACCTAAATAGATTATGTACATATTTCTGGAAAAGACATTTGTTTGAGACAAATGTAAAATAAAAAAAGGAGTACTGTATTGGAGTTTGGGATTGTCTGATGTGGCAAGGAAAGGCATAATGTGAGTGTTGTCACACTGACACACACAAGGAACTGGCAAACACGTATTTTCAGTGCATGGTGGGATGAATGTAAGACACATCAGGTATGTCACCAATGGCTGGTATGACACGTTCTAAATAATTTCATTGATGTTGAGTAAGTCAAGGTACTTGAATGCTAATGCTCTAACCTGATATAAATGGTCATTAGACTTGAACTAAAATCATATACTCACCACAATACTGTATTAAAGTAACTGTCCAGTGTTTCCATATTTCTATTAAATATGACCTATAGGGTAATTCATTACAATATGAGTGAAATAGTTTTACTTCCAATTTATTTTAAGATGTTAAAAAGCAGCTTTTCTGTGTTGGAATGACATCATCCTCTGAGGAAATACAAGCATTTTTGAAACGGTCCGTTTGAGATCAAGTTTGAGGTGGGTTTTAAGTGTTTTTTTGTCCTCCAATTTATGCTTTGGCCACAAGTATAGGATGAGTCAACAATGTTATTTGGGTATGAGTTAACAAAATATTAACTTTTAAAAGTTAGATTTTCACCTGGACAGTCTAAGGTTCATGTTGAAATGTAGGTAGGCCGTTAAATGGTCAATTCACAGAAGCTTGCGACTCTAAGGTTCTGTTTCAACTGGTAGGCTACTGTTTGATTGCTTATCATCGAAGGCGGTGAATTTAAAAATAAAAGTTAATCTGGTTGTTATACGTTTATTCCAATTTACCTCCAAATTCCTCCATTGTTACTCTTGGGTATTTATAAAGATCAACCCAGATTCCTGCATGATTGTGAAAGTCTACTTTTCATTATAGGCTGTCATAGGAAGACTTAGGTCAAAGTCTGAGCAAAACAATGACTTCAATGGAACTCACATAGTCAGGTCTTATAGTATGTTAATTAAATATAACATTTTAAAATGGTGATAGAGGAATGTGCTTATGCATGTGTGTATGTAGCTGTAACATTGCTGTGACACTCTCACGTGGGACTTCTACTCCACAGGGAAGTGAGCTCCTTTCCTCTGAAACCTGCCTCACTCCAACCTGTTTGCCTCAGCACTCCCCCTTCCTCACTGTTTATAACCAACCTGCAGCCACCGAGAAGCACAGGAAGAGAACGAGAGTTTGCGTGTAGGAGAGAGAAAAACGCAGTACAGGTCAGTCTCCGAGGACACAGGTAAAATCAGTCAGTTTACTGACTCCCACACTCGCTCTCCCAGCAACAGCCTCCATCGCCCCAGTGAAGGTAAGCCTCAGACTCCCTCTCTTTCTCTCTTGAGTCTCAACGAAACCTGTTGTACCACTCCACTGTAGGGTAGACTATTGTAAGTGAGAAAAACAAGGGTTGACTCATCTGGTTGTTGAAAATGATCCATGGAGTAGTAATTTGATGTTGTGTTTTATATTCTCCTGTAGTCAGGTGCAGTGACAACATGGATTCCAACAATTAATTCTTTGTTCCTCTCCTGAGACATTGACTCAAGCCTGCAATTATTCCTCTCCATAACCAGGTGTCCATCCAACCGTTTTAGCCGAGTAAAGTAGATGTCGGATAAATAATGTCATGACAGGCCTAATGGCAACAGAATTTTTTTCTGTAAACTTTCAAAATGTTGACAAAACAAAATACGCTAGACAAGGTGGGACCTTTTTGTGTCGGTAAAATACATTTTTGTTGTTGTGAGAAAACCATCAGTAGAGTTGAAAATGCGATGGAAACCCATTTCACTTGTATTTGTTATTAGGTACATGAGAATGTAACTGCAACATATATGTTTATCTGCATAGCCTTTTATCTGCAGCAAGACAATTTGATGGAAACATCTCTGCATAGCTTTTATTCAAATTTTAGAATATTAGAATGGAAATCTGTCGCCAATTGGATGGAAACATAGCTCATGACATCCTTTTAGACTTGTCCAGTGTTTAGAGTCTTAGCACGCTCAGCTCAGACAGTCTGACAAAGGGTTGTCTTTGTGAGTGAATTACTGCGTATACTCTTTCTGACAATTATTTAGATTTGTCCTTATGGAATGTATTACCATTAAGCCAAAACCCCATTACTCAAAGCACTACCCTAGGGCTCATGAGGAAACCCACCTTCAAAAATGTAAAAACATTTAAAACTTTCCCATTTTGGAGTAGACTACATGTTAGGAATTGTCATTGAACCATATTAGGTAAACTGTTACACGGGATGACAGCTGACTAAGATGAAGCTTTGATAAATATGATGTCTATACTTTCTTTCCTCTAGTCGTTAATTGGCATGTTCGTCAACAGACATTTGCTATCTTGATCATCTTTCCGGGAAATGTTTGTCACCAGATGTGTCCCTACTGGCTTCCTTGTGGATGAATTCATTATCCCAGTCTTCATGACTGAATACCACATTACACCTAACATGATAAACAAAGCTATGCCACTCACTGTGTCATATTATTCAGCAGCTTAAAGAGTACTTTCCTGAAATTCACCTGATCATTGGAGCTTTTGATTTAGTTTTTAGGTTACTCTTGTCTAAATTATGTTCTTTACATTGGGATTGTGGGTTATTTAGCTGCTTTGTTTATTACATTTTAATTTTCAAAGCATGTAAAGTCCTAAGGGCCATAGCTACTATATATTATACTCACCTTCGTGTTGCATTTGCCTTTAAACAAGGGTAAATAACAGTGTCAATTTATTTTTCAAAACATGAAAGGACCAATATAATGTGTGGACTCATTACAATACAGTGCCCTGAGGTTGTAATTCATCGTCTTGCTCAAAAGGGCAGTCCTCAACATTTCTGTTGGTGTCTTTGTACTGTGTGTTGATGGCTCCTGGCTGGGATGTTTTGTTAGTCATTTGTATGTGACTGTGATAGTTAATACATCACCAGGCTAACTATGGCCACCGCTGTTGTCTATGGCTTTGTGAAGGAAGAAGATGAGTGGCCACTTGCAGGAAAAACTCTGGGAATGAAAGGGGGAAAATCCATTCAGGATATGTTGCTATGCGCCCTCTGGCCCCTTCATATGATTAACCTGATGCTAATGACTGAACATTGACCCAGTGATAAACATCCTGACGTTTAGCATCCATCTCTCAGTACTTGTACTGTATGCCGATGCCATTTCGGCATCGGCATACTACTGGTGCTACTGCCACAGAGTGCTATTTTTTTGTTATTGCTGTTATTAAGAGTACAGTACAAACTAGCTGTCGTTTAGTCACTCAATCACTGTTCCCATCCTATGGGGTCATATGCAGTCAGACACACTAGGGACAGACAGTCCTAAACACACATAGTGGTAAAGGGCACCACATGGGGTCATAAAACAGAGCAGGATGAGATGATCCACAGATGGTTTAACTAGCAAAACGGGACAGGACATAAACCTGCAGTGTGTGTGTGTGTGTGTGTGTGTGTGTGTAATGGGCTCTTGTGTTTTAATAGGCTGATTGACACTGAGGGTGAGGAAGATAAAGTTCCTTACAATTTCCTTGTACAGTCTGGACAGGTGATGGACGCTGTTCTCTTCTGAATAGCAGACCATGTTGAACATTTTGATAGTTTTCTTGTAATTAGATGTCTTTTGCATTGAACATTTTGTGGCCCCAGGTGGAGGAGTGTTTTCAGACATCGAGTGAATTACTGTGAATACTCTTTCTGACAATTAGGCTATGGAACTGGTCTGCCTCTTGTATAATTTTAATCGGTTTAGTGGACAGTTTCTTTGTTTAGGGGCCCATTTAAATGAAAATACAGTGGGACATGCTGCCTTGTCATTGCCTTTGGACTTTCCTTAATTCTAAAGCAAAGGCTCACTTAACTCTCGTTGGTGTTGGGAAAGCGGGGGATAGGGAGGATAAGTTAAGTGGCTGGTGTTTTTCCACACTCCTTCCTTCCCACGCCTTACTGTAGATGACAAAGGGCTGGTTTCCTGGTAACAAGTCAGAGACCGCAAACAGCATCAAGGATTGTATAGAACTGTTAATCTGTCACCTAATTAGCCAGACATAACAACTCATTGCAAATGACACGGAACAACTCTGTGCTAGAGTAGTAGAGAAACGCTTTGTCTCTGTTGTTTGACAGAATATATATTTGCTTCCTTAGTGACTGGTTTGTCCACAAAACCATAACTGTCACCTTCCAATATCATTCAATATGAGTAAAATGTATATTCAGGTGTAGAAAGGTTACTGGTGTAAGTTTGCAAGATAAGATTGTGACCAAAACCCTCAACATACAATTTCCAAAATGTCATTGATATATAACATCATAAGAAGTACATAATTTAGCTGTTATGTTAAGATGGTACTTCCCAATTGAATTAAAGAGAACCTTTGGTCATTATGCTTTCTCCTCTACACAGGCCTATAGACATAGGCAGTAGATTTAGACTTTTGACCTCTGATCTCATCCTAATGATTCAGAAGTCTCATAGAATTTCTTAACATTCTCATCATTACCATAGATGATTATTCATAACAATGTTCCCTTTCTCACCCGTTTCCTCTTCTTTTCTTCCAGGCAGAAGAATTCATCAAGAATGGGTTGCTTCGGATTTCTCAAAGTCATGATGTTTGCCTTTAATGGCATCATCTTTGTAAGTTGGAGATGTTTTCATCTTTTTGAGTAAATTATTGATGATAATAGCAACGGAGTTCAGTTATGCTTCACAATAATGAATCTGCAGGCAATCAGAACACTCCTTATCGCTCCTTATCACTTACCACTTCTTATCCTTATTCTGTGTCCCAGAAAAACTGTATCTAAATTGCAACGTGAAAAAGTTATGAGAACATGAAACAAAAGGACAGACATTTGTTATGGTTTTACTACTTTTTATGACACAGACATGTCATTTTGGACCAGATAAGTAAGATTAGGCACAGAGTAGAATAGTGTGATGTGCTGCAAGCCAAATAAAGCATGCATGTCAGAGAATGCGAAGGAGCTATTAAATAAATAAATACAGTTGAAGTCGGAAGTTTACATACACCTTAGCCAAATACATTTACACTCAGTTTTTCACAATTCCTGACATTTAATCCTAGTAAAAATTCCCTGTCTTAGGTCAGTTAGGATCACCACTTTATTTTAAGAATGTGAAATGCCAGAAAAATAGCAGAGAGAATGATTTATTTCAGCTTTTATTTCTGTCATCACATTCCCAGTGGGTCAGAAGTTTACATACACTCAATTAGTATTTGGTAGCGTTGCCTTTAAATTGTTTAACTTGGGTCAAACGTTTCGGGTAGCCTTCCACAAGCTTCCCACAATAAGTTGGGTGAATTTTGGCCCATTCCTCCCGACAGAGCTGGCGTAACTGAGTCAGGTTTATAGGCCTTCTTGCTCGCACACGTCTTTTCAGTTCTGCCCACAAATTTTCTAAAGGATTGAGGTCAGGGCTTTGTGATGGCCACTCCAATACCTTGACTTTGTTGTCCTTAAGCCATTTTGCCACAACTTTGGAAGTATGCTTGGGGTCATTGTCCATTTGGATGACCCATTTGCGACCGAGATTTAACTTCCTGACTGATGTCTTGAGATGTTGCTTCAATATATCCACATCATTTTCCTACCTGATGATGCCATCTATTTTGTGAAGTGAACTAGTCCCTCTTGCAGCAAAGCACCCCCACAAAATGAGGCTGCCACCCCCCGTGCTTCACGGTTGGGATGGTGTTCTTCGGCTTGCAAGCCTCCCCCTTTTTCCTCCAAATATAACGATAGTCATTATGGCCAAACAGTTTTATTTTTGTTTCATCAGACCAGAGGACATTTTTCCAAAAAGTACGATCTTTGTCCCCATGTGCAGTTGCAAATCGTAGTCTGGCTTTTTATGGCGGTTTTGGAGCAGTGGCCTCTTCCTTGCTGAGCGGCTTTTCAGGTTATGTCGACATAGGACTCGTTTTACTGTGGATATAGATACTTTTGTACCTGTTTCCTCCAGCATTTTCACAAGGTCCTTTGCTGTTGTTCTGGGATTGATCTGCACTTTTCGCACCAAAGTACGTTAATCTCTAGGAGACAGAACGTGTCTCCTTCTTGAGCGGTATGACGGCTGCGTGGTCCCATGGTGTTTATACTTGCATACTATTGTTCGTACAGATGAAGGTGGTGCCTTCAGGCGTTTGGAAATTGCTCCCAAGGATGAACCAGACTTGTGGAGGTCTACAATTTCTTTTCTGAGGTCTTGGCTGATTTATTTTGATTTCCCCATGATGTGAAGCAAAGAGGCACTGAGTTTGAAGGTAGGCCTCGAAATACATATACAGGTACAACTCCAATATGTCAATTAGCCTATCAGAAGCTTCTAAAGCCATTACATAATTTTCTGGAATTTTCCAAGCTGTTTAAAGGCACAGTCAACATAGTGTATGTAAACTTCTGACCCACTGGAATTGTGATACAGTGAGTTATAAGTTAAATAATCTGTCTGTAAACAATTGTTAGAAAAAACTATTGTGTCATGCACAAAGTAGATGTCCTAACCGACTTGCCAAAACTAAAGTTTGTTAACAAGAAATGTGTGGAGTGGTTGAAAACGAGTTTTAATGACCCCAACCTAAGTGTATGTAAACTTCCGACTTCAACTGTATTTCATTTTACTGGAAAATACCTATGTAGGCATAAAAAAATAAAGATGAAAAGAGAAATGTAGAACGTATTCGTAGTACACAGCGTTGTACGAGATCTTCAGTTCCTTGGCAATTTCTCGCAGGGAATAGCCTTCATTTCTTAGAACAAGAATAAACTGATAAGCTTCAGATTTTGAATTCAGGCTGTAACAAAAACAAATTCGGAATAAGTCAAGGGGGAGGAATACTTTCAGAAGGCACTGTATGTGCATGTTAGGTAAGACACAAAGGGCAGCAGTTGACGTGGTCTTCATTGAATTAATGGAAACCACCCAACAATGCTATGCACTCTTCCCCCAGTTGGCGGGCGCTGCCATCCTGGGCGTGGGGATCTGGGTGAAGGTGGACAGTGGCTCGATCCTGGGGTTCCTCAAGGGGATAAAAGACGCTCCGATGGAGCTGAACCAGATCCTAAACGTGGGCTACCTGTTGATTGCTGTGGGGGCAGTGCTGCTGATCATAGGTTTCCTGGGCTGCTGTGGCGCCATGAAGGAGAGCAGGTGTATGCTGCTCCTGGTAGGTCACCTCAAACATGAGCTATTCAGTATATGTGATATGTTGTCACCAATGTCATTGACACTGACTCAGTCAACAAGCTTGATTTCAGAATTTTCTACACTAGAGGAGGTAGCTACACAGATAAATGCAACAATTTCAAACATTTTACTGACAGTTCATATAAGGAAATCAGTCATTTGAAAGAAACTCATTAGGCCCTAATCTATGGATTTCACATGACTGGGAATACAGATATGCATCTGTTGGTCACAGATACCTTAAAAAAAAAAGGCGTGTTTCAGAAAACCAGTTTATTATCTTTACCCCTTTTTTCTCCCCAATTTGTGATATCCAATTGGTAGTTACAGTCTTGTCCCATTGCTGCAACTCCCGTACGGACTCGGGAGAGGCAAAGGTCGAGAGTCATGAGTCCTCCGAAACACGACCCGTCTCGACACACTGCTCGCTTAACCCGGAGGCCAGCCAAACCAATGTGTCGGAGGAAACACAGTACAGCTGACGACTGAAGTCAGCGTGCATGCACCCGGCCGCCACAAGGAGTTGCTAGAGTGCGATGGGACAAGGACATCCTAACCGGCCAAACCCTCCCCAAACCCAGACGACGCTGGACCAATTCCTTTGCATAGAGTTGATCAGGCTGTTGAATGTGGCCTGTGGAATGATGTCCCACTCCTCTTAAATGGCTGTGCGAAGTTGCTGGTTATTGGCGGGAACTAGAACAAGCTGTCGTACACGTCAATCCAGAGCATCCCAAACATGCTTAATGGGTGACATGTCTGGTGAGTATCCAGGCCATGGAAGAACTGGGACATTTTCAGCTTCCAGGAACTTTGTACAGATCCTTGCGACATGGGGCCGTGCATTATCACGCTAAAACATTAGGTGATGGTGGCAGATGAATGGCACAACAATGGGCCTCAGGATCTCATCACGGTATCTCTATGCATTCAAATTTCCATTGATAAAATGCAATTGTGTTTGTTGTCTGTAGCTTATGCCCACCCATACCATAACCCCACCGCCACCATGGGGCACTCTGTTCACAACGTTGACATCAGCAAACAGCTTGCACACATGACATCATCTGCCAGGTACATTTGTAACCGGGATTCATCCGTGAAGAGCATACTTCTCCAGCATGCCAGTGACCATTAAAGGGGAGTATTCGCCCACTGAAGTTGGTTATGACGCCAAACTGCAGTCAGGTCAAGACCCTGGTGAGGACGAAGAGTATGCAAATGAGCTTCCCTGAGACAGTTTGTGCAGAAATTCTTTGGTTGTGCAAACCCACAGTTTCATTAGCTGTCCGGGTGGCTGGTCTTAGACAATCCCGCAGGTGAAGAAGCCGGATGTGGAGGTCCTGGGCTGGCATGGTTACACGTGGTCTGCGGTTGTGAGGCCGTTTGGACGTACTGCCAAATCCTCTAAAACGACATTGGAGGCAGCTTATGGTAGAGAAATTACATTACATTCTCTGGCAACAGCTCTGGTGGACATTTCTGCAGTCAGCATGCCAATTGCACGTTCCCTCAACTTGAGACATCTGTGGCACTGTGTTGTGTGACAACTGCACATTTTAGAGTGGCTTTTTATTGTCCACAGCACAAGGTGCACCTGTGTAATGATCATGCTGTTTAATCAGCTTCTTGATATGCCACATCTGTCAGGTGGAAGGATTATCTTGGCAAAGGAGAAATGCTTACTAACAGGGATGTAAACTAATTTCTGCACAAAATTTGAGAGCAATAAGCTTTTTGTGCATATGGAACATTTCTGGGATCTTTTTATTTCAGCTCATGAAGCATGAGACCAACACCTTACATGTTGTGTTTATATTTTTGTTCACTATATATGAAGAGTGTGTAAATGCACTGTAAACAGTTTTCTCAGTCCAACCACTCAATCTCTCTTTCTTATGGTCTCCTTTTCCTCTTTTTCTAGTTCTTTGTGATTGTGTTGGTGGTGTTCATTGCAGAGGTGGCTGGAGCAGTGGTTATCCTGGTGTTTAAACCCTTGGTAAGAGTACATAGAGAGCCCATTCACTCACCTCATATTGCTAAATGGGGTTAAAGACTGTCTGTGGAGAATTTGATGAAAAGACTACACTCTTAGAAAAAAAGGTGCTATCTAGAATCTAAAAGGGCTCTTCGGCTGTCCCCATAGGAGAACCCTTTGAAGAACCCCTTTTGGTTCGAGGTAGAACCCTTTTGGTTCCAGGTAGAACTCTTTTGGGTTCCATGAAAACCCTTTCCACAGAGGGCTCTACCTGGAATGCTACTTGGAACCAAAAAGAGTTCTCCTATGGGGACAGCCGAAAAACTCTTTTGGAACCCCTTTTTCTAAGAGTGTGTGATTTGTGTTATGTCTTTCAGGCAGGTGAGTTGATTGAGAAACTGGGCACCAAAGTGGTTCAGAACATTAAGAATGACTATGGAGAAAATTCAGACGTCACCGCTCTCTGGAATGCTACTATGGATACGGTACTTTACAATATCCTGCCGGCCTGTTTTAATACCTTGGAAATAACATATTAGGCCTACAAATAATGTCACAAATGTGCTTGTGTATTAGAAATCTTATTCAGTTTTGTCAACAGAATTGTTCTAATATGAACTATCTCTGTGTCCACTCTAGCTAAAGTGCTGTGGATTCTACAACTATACAGACTTCACTGGCTCTCCATTTGAAAAACGCACCCATCTCTATCCTCAACAGTGCTGCCACAGTGCTGTTTTCAGCTCTTGTAATGATACAAGTGCTGTATGTTAAGTTCATGTTTTAAGTATCCCTATATTTCTGTTATTACGGTGATATCACTCTGTTATTAGTACGCCTGCGCAATAGTCTCACTGTTGATGGAACTGGCCTGAGTATAATGGTGACGATGTACGGTGAAGTAAATGTTGTTAAACTGGAACCTAGTCGTTGTGTCATTTTGAGTTAACACTGTAGTCAGTGCGGGTCCAAATTTGGTACGAGTTCTGAACTCATCACCTCAACAAGTTAATCACACTCCATCCATACTCAAACTCATCAATGGAAGGCCCATTTGAGAATGTAACACACTTTACAGTTGAACACCCAGTGGCCTCACCTGTCTAAATAACTGTATTACATTTGTGTGTTTCAATAGGCAATCACTGGCTGCTTCCCAAAGTTTAAGCAACTGATTGATGAAAACACTATTGTCATTGTGGCAGTGGCATTGGGAATCGCTGCCCTTGAGGTACTGTTGACACCTTCCCTCCCTCTGTCTATTTCAAGGTCACAATCTCATTGTTTTGAAATGCCACAAATGTAGACGCTTTGATGCAAATTATATGCAAATTCAACAAAAATAATGTGATGTGTTCAGTTTTGTACAGCGGGCTTTGTTTAAAAGTTTAGCATAACCAAACCATTTATTTACTGTTCCTGTTTCCCTAGATATTGGCGATGGTTGTCTCCATGACTTTGTACTGCATAATAGGCTCAAAGTGACTGAAAACTAATGGAGGAGGGAGGGCCATAGAGACATCTGCTTGGATGGCATCTCTGGACCCTCCTTAGGACAACTACAGGGATGGATGCATAACAATCTCTGAAATCACCAAGGCTGCTTTGTGATAAGGAGGAGCCCCACCACTGAGCCAGTTAAAACTAAATCCTGTACAAGATTATTGGATATGGGAAAATGTCTATTTGTATTGAAATCTTTTATTGTATACATATTTCACCTGAAAATGATGGTGTCTTACATTTAGATTGAAGCAATACATTGCGTCCTAAGTCCATTCCACTCTGCACAGTATCATCAAGGTTTATATTATAATAACATTATCAATTCACTGTCAGGAAATATATGTGCCACTTTTTACAATTTTATTAATTGAATTTATACAGATGCTACATGCTCTGGAGAATGAATAAAAAGGTTGCAACTTGCAACGCTCTGAAAATAAGTTTAACTGATTTATTGCATTGTAACTATTGTATAATGGCAATGTTTTTCAAATAAGTTTGTTTAACTCACGTTTTGGTATCAAAGACACAGTCTTTCCTAGTCAAAGTTCTCTCTAAAATAGTTCAATCTGTGTGGTGTCCATCTGCTGTTGGAAATTATTTATTTAGTGTCTGTTCAGAAAGGACGCATAACGGAGATTCACCACAGCACAGAGTTGCTAAACCCAGAGACTTCCGGGAGCGCTTGCAAAATAGACTGCCGACCAGGCCTTGGGTTTGTGGTTTAAAAAGTCAATGAGAGAAGTGAAATCTAAAAGGCACAACGTAGATTCGAGGCAATGTCTTAAGTAGTTGAACATGTTATTACTCCAACCTCGTGAAAGTGACAAACTGACACGTTTTCATTTTCGTCCAAAAACAACTTTAAGGAGTGCATTTGATTTTGACGGCCTGCACATGCGCATGTCGGTGCGAGACGACCGTTAGACTCGATTGGCGTTTTCTACGCATGAGTTCAGCTAGCAAAGTCGCCACGACATCGCCTACAAGTGTGATCGGGGATTTCTATTGGAGAAGCAGTTTCAGCCTTTCTTCATACTCTACTGGTTTTGACCGCAGTGTGTTGTGACTGGACGGAGAATATGACACCTGTTGGCCAGGCAGACACACACAGTTGGCAGCAAGTAGGCCTTAATAGCAGTAGGCCTAAATCGTCTGGACCTATTCAAAGTAAGGACAGACGGTCCTTATTTTTTCATGTGACCATTTTGCCCTTGCTAGCTAATGCTAACGTTAGCTAGCTAGCTAAAATGGCGCTAGCTAGATAGCTGTTGTTACTGTTGTCCCGTTGACAATTTTGATTCTTATTATTTTCATATTGTAAATATCAAAAGTAAGCTTTGGCAATATGTACATCGTTACGTCATGCCAATAAAGCAAATTGAATTGAATAATTTAACTATAACGTCTAAACAGAGGGATAGTTAGCTAGACTCGTTAGTTAGGTAACACTAGCCAGCTCGAACTGATCGTTAATATTTAATTATTAAAGGGAGAATCTGGGATTGGTACATCCGTTTTTGTATCCATATTTTTAATTAGTGATACTATTAGATAGCTATTTACTCTTGAAGAATATAACTTATACATTTATCATGATCTTAAGGTTAGTTAAACTGCTTTACCACATTCAAACCCAAAATTGTATAAGCATATTTATTCCATTGTTTGTAAACAATGTAATTTTAAACAAACTCTGTATAGCTTCAAAACATGGTTAACATTTGGATCTAATGGATGGTCAGTCGTGGCATCCATAGCTCCATCTTTGAATTTGAGAGTAGTGACATTTCTTCAGCCCCATCTCTCAGCTGTTTACCAAAAAATGTGTCTCATTAGCTAGTATTATTATAAGCCTATGCTGTTCTGTATAATTTTGTCATATCTTTTCTCCTTTGATTATAGAAGGTCGAACTTGCAAAATGGCTAGACATGACAAACTGTACACATGGATGCGGTATTTGATGTTGCTGCTTTGTGTCATACTTGTTGTAAGTACAGTGGGGCAAAAAAGTATTTAGTCAGCCACCAATTGTGCAAGTTCTCTCACTTAAAAAGATGAGAGAGGCCTGTAATTTTCATCATATGAACACTTCAACTATGACAGACAAAATGAGGAAAAAAAATCCAGAAAATCACATTGTAGGATTTTTAATGAATTTATTTGCAAATTATGGTGGAAAATAAGTATTTGGTCACATACAAACAAGCAAGATTTCTGGCTCTCACAGACCTGTAACTTCTTCTTTAAGAGGCTCCTCTGTCCTCCACTCGTTACCTGTATTAATGGCACCTGTTTGAACTTGTTATCAGTATAAAAGACACCTGTCCACAACCTCAAACAGTCACACTCCAAACTCCACTATGGCCAAGACCAAAGAGCTGTCAAAGGACACCAGAAACA
>QNTS01001515.1:190652-250079 GCA_003317085.1 Hucho hucho
TGTTTCTGGTGTCCTTTGACAGCTCTTTGGTCTTGGCCATAGTGGAGTTTGGAGTGTGACTGTTTGAGGTTGTGGACAGGTGTCTTTTATACTGATAACAAGTTCAAACAGGTGCCATTAATACAGGTAACGAGTGGAGGACAGAGGAGCCTCTTAAAGAAGAAGTTACAGGTCTGTGAGAGCCAGAAATCTTGCTTGTTTGTATGTGACCAAATACTTATTTTCCACCATAATTTGCAAATAAATAAATTAAAAATCCTACAATGTGATTTTCTGGATTTCTTTTTCTCATTTCGTCTGTCATAGTTGAAGTGTACCTATGATGAAAATTACAGGCCTCTCTCATCTTTTTAAGTTGGAGAACTTGCACAATTGGTGGCTGACTAAATACTTTTTTGCCCCACTGTAGCTAAATGTTGCCTAGTTAGCAAACAAAGCCCAGTTGAACTGTGTCTGTTTGAAATGCTAATAATGAACATTCTTCTATAATCAATAATGTAAACTGTTCTTGGCTAGCTATAGAAATATTGTTGCCCTCTCATAGGTTTGTGAATGCATTGCAAAAGTCAAACACACAGAAGACAGCAACTGCTGTTGTTGTCATTGTAATATTACCTAGCCTGAGAAATCCATCGGGCAAAACATAGAAGAAAAAAAAACAGGTCCATAACAACTCAAATGCAATTTATTCGCTGATGATATTAAAAAAACGAAAGAACCGCACCATCCTTCTCTCCCCTCCAGATAAGTGGCTTTGTGCTGCTGGGGCTTGGCGCATGGATTAGATATGGAGCAGCTACGTTTGTGGATGTCCTGGGCCCCTACTCGTCTCAGCTCATCTACATCAGCTACATCTGTATTGGTATGGGCTCAGTGCTGTCTTTCACGGGTCTCATCGGCTGCTGTGGGGCTTGGAAAGAGAACCGCTTCTTTATCATGCTGGTGAGAGACCAGTTGTACAGTCAATTTCAAGGCACCAGGCAATAATTGTCTGTGTTATACTACTGCAGAGTTGTAAATGTCCCACTCTTTTCCCCCTGCAAGCTTCAATAAGAGGCAACACTCTGCTTTTTTTGTACCCTGAACAGTTTTTCTTCATCGTGACAATGCTGTTTGTTGCTGAAATCATTGGGACTATTTTTGTCTTGACATACCGGAATCTGGTAAGAATAAATGAACATGCTGGCATCTGTATCATCAAGTAGGCAAACCTATATCATAAGTTAGAGCCCTGTAAATTATTCAATTATTTGTATGATATAGCCTAGCCAGGCTATGCCTTTCAATAAGCTGTGATGTCTATATGTGATAGGTTAGCTTAGTGGTACGTGATGCAAGCAAGAATTCCCTGATGACTGCCTATATCGGCCCAGCGGCAACAGACCCAATCTCAACAGCATGGAACACAGTCATGGTCAAGGTGAGAAGCTCTAATGGGAAAGGTCCAAATAGGCTTGGCTTTACTATTTGGTTCCTTTGACCACCAGAGCATCCCAGACAGTAGTTATTACAGCTAATGTCTTTGATGTCTATTGTTTTTTCATCTCTTAGTTCAAATGCTGTGGTTTTGAGAACTCGACTGTAGATTTCAAGGGCTCTGTGTTCAGTACAACCACGGGTTTGAACTACCCTAAGACTTGCTGTGTGAACAAGACCCTTGCAGACTGTGATGGTATCACCATCACTCCAAGTCTGATCCAACCACAGGTAACCTAACCCAGTGCCTCACTGCACTATGTTGTATCAGTCTGTGCTCTAATGCTGTAAAGCCTTCAGCCAAATGCCCCCTGTGTGTTTCCCCCAGAGCTGCTTTAGTAAGGTCATCACAGTGATCAGAGAGCAGAGTGTCATCCTGGGATCAGCAGCTGGCTGCATATGTATGATGGAGGTATGCTATGGGAGAATCTAAATATCTAAATCGGTTTTGCTTGACTCCTCGCGTCGTCTCCTCCTTCCTCTCCTCACCTGATGAAAAGATGGCGCCGAAGAACATGGCTGACGTTTTACATTCTCCCAACCAATTGTGCATATTTTTTTGCGTTTTGTTTACTTATTTTTTTACTTATTGTGTACATAATGTTGCTGCTACCATCTCTTATGACCGAAAATAACTTCTGGACATCAGAACAGCGATTACTCATCGCGGACTGGAATAAACTTTTTCCTTTAACGAGTCCGACAAGAAGGATATCCTGCTTTCACTGGAACAGGCCCAGATCCCCACCTTTTGCGTGAAGAAAAGACAAAGGAAAAGGGGCCGCAGATCGGGCAACCTTTGAGAATCCATAGGCGAGCAAGTAAACTCCCACTGCCATCCGTTCTTCTTGCTAACATACAATCATTGGAAAATAAAATTGATGACCTACGATTAAGATTATCCCACCAACTGGACATTAAAAACTGTAACATCTTATGTTTCACCAAGACGATGACGATACGGACAATATAGAGCTAGCGGGATATTCCATGCACCGGCAGAACAGACGAGGGGTGGGGGTGTGTGTCTGTCAATAACAGCTGGTGCGAAATGTCTAATATTAAAGAAGTCTCGAGGTATTGCTCGCCTGAGGTAGAGTACCTTACCTTATGATAAGCTAAAGACTACACTATCTACCAAGATAGTTCTCATCTTTATTATTCGTAGCCGTCTATTTACCACCACAGAACGAAGCTGGCACTAAGACCGCTCTCAACCAACTCTATAAGGCCATAAGCAAAGAAGAAAATGATCACCCAGAAGTGGCTCTCCTAGTGGCCTGGGACTTTAATGCAGGCAAACTTAAATCAGTTTTACCAAATTTTTACCAGCTTGTCAAGTGCAACCAGAGAAAAGAAATCCTAGACCACCTTTACTCCACACACAGAGATGCATACAAAGCTCTCCCCCGCCCTCCATTTGACAAATCTGAACATAATTCTATCCACCTGATTCCTGCTTACAAGCAAAAACTAAGGCAGGAAGTACCAGTGACTCGCTCAATACGGAAGTGGTCAGATGACACAGATGCTACACTACAGGACTGTTTTGCTAGCACAGACTGGAATATGTTCCTGGATTCATCCAATGGCATTGAGGAGTACACCAGTCGTGACGTTGTATTGATTAATGTGACGACTGCTGCTCGTCGAATGATTAACGGTTTATAATTACATGATTAAATGAATCAGGCAATTATTAACTTATTAACCTGGGGCACCATGGGAAAGTTTGGTTTTATTGAGTTTCTATTTCCCAAATTAACTCAAAGAATATCAGAATATCGATTTTACAACAGTCACTAATCAATCAATTTCCTCTACAGTCTCATTCTTAACGTCGCATAATCCGGGAATCTGTACAAACCCGAGTCTCACCAAATAAGTCCGTACCACACCAATTGAGTTGATTATTTATTTGCTAACAAGCTAAAATGATAATATAAGATACACATACACAAACACACATTCTAGGCTATTGATTAGAACTTAGTAAGATAAAACAGGTCCCTAGCGGGCCAACACAATATGACACGTGTTACACAAAATGGGGATTTCAAAAGAGAGAGAGAGAGTGCACGAGAGAAAAACACATTTGGCTGCATTTGTCAGCTATGCTTATTTTAACCCTAACCTTGCCCCGAACTGCCGCTCTTATGGGTCAGAATATAATGATATAATTACGTGTTGAAGGTCTCAGATGGGTGTCTCTGCGTGGACCGGATTCCGACTTCTCTGATGACGGTCCATCTTTGGTTACCGGGTGTAACTCTCTGTTTCTCCTCACGATGTCAGTGTCTTTTCTCTTAGTGGTCTGTTTCCTCGCCCTTGCTCTGAAAAGGGGTTTTCGGGGGAGGGCTAATCAGCCGTGTGGATGGTTCCAGCGTGAGAAGGAAAACAGTGTAGACACACGATTCCTTGGAGAGTGGTGACCGGGTGGTCCTGCTTGAATTCACCCCCTTTAGATACAGCTACTCGTGCGTAGCATAGGTTGTTAAAAGGTTCCTTTGTCTTCAACCTCGTGTTACGTTTTGGGTTTGCTGACCACTCAGACCTTGGCTGCAGCTCAGGATCCCTTAGTCTAATATGTTCATTCTTAACTCACATGTTTTATACCGTCGGGTCAGAAATGGGAGTTTCTGCCTTTAGGGCAATTCTCTGGGCGTACCAAGTTACGAGGCAAGGTCTGGACTTTACTCAGATCCAATTTAGACAACTAACTTCACATTTGATCTTTACAAAAACATTCTCTTTGATCTGGATATTTTCCACACAATGTACAATATGCAAACAGTAGGCACATATTAGGAAAACTCTTAAAGTTACAATGTTTTCGTTATAACGTTGTCCTTTAACTTTTAATAACAGAACAAAAACAACATACATTTTCATATTTTGTCTATCGTCATTACCACCATTGTGGCTGACGAAACCTATTGTCCCAAAGTCCATTTATTGCATGTTCTGAGGCCGGTTCTCCATAGTGAGAGGACAAAGGAATTTTGTCTACTGCCTTAAGATTTACAATGGACGTGAGGTGTCATAAACCCCCCCCCCATCTCCATACCTCTCGATCTCCTCCCCTCTGGTGGGTGTGAGAGATCTCTGTAGGATTGTGAGAGCACCAGCTGTTCTGGATGACTGTTTGATAATGCTCTCGCTACCCGATGTGAACATAACCTTTTGAACAGGTCAACATTCACAAAGCCGCTGGGCCAGACGGATTACCAGGACGTGTACTCAAAGCATGCGCGGATCAACTGTCAAGTGTCTTCACTGACATTTTCAACCTCTCCCTGACCGAGTCTGTAATACCTACATGTTTCGAGCAGACCACCATAGTCCCTGTGCCCAAGGAAGCGAAGGTAACCTGCCTAAATGATTACGGCCCCGTGGCACTCACGTCGGTAGCCATGAAGTGCTTTGAAAGGCTGGCTGGTCACAGCATCCTCCCGGACACCCTAGACCCATTCCAATTTGCATACCGCCCCAACAGATCCACAGATGACTCTAACTCTAACCCTAAACCTTTTCCCCCGCAAGAGACTGAAAAGATTTGGCATGGGTCCCCAGATCCTCAAAAGGTTCTACAGCTGCACCATCGAGAGCATCCTGACCGGTTGCATCACCGCCTGGTATGGCAACTGCTCGGCATTTGACCGTAAGGCGCTACAGAGGATAGTGCGAACGGCCCAGTACATCACTGGGGCCAAGCTTCCTGCCATCCAGGAACTATATAATAGGCGGTGTCAGAGGAAAGACCATAAAATTGTCAGAGACTCCAGTCACCCAGTCACTCTGCTACAGCACAGCAAGCGGTACTGGAGCGCCAAGTCTAGGACCAAAAGGCACCTCAACAGCTTCTACCCCCAAGCCATAAGACTGAACAATTAATAAAATCGCCACCGTACAATTTACATTGACCACCCTCCTACCTTTTGTACACTGCTGATACTCGCTGTTAATTATCTATGCATAGTCACTTCACCCCCACCTACATGTACAAATTACCTCAACTAACTTGTACCCCCGCACACTGACTAGGTACCGGTGCCCCCTGTATATAGCCTCGTTATTGTTATTGTTATTGTGTTACTTTTTATTATTACTTTTTATTTGAGTCTACTTGGTAAATATTTTCTTAACTCTTCTTGAACTGCACTGTTGGTTAAGGGCTTGTAAATAAGCATTTCACGGTAAAGTCTACACTTGTTGTATTCGGCGCATGTGACAAATAAATTGATTTGATTTTGATTTGACCTCTTCTTGAAAAATGTCAAAAGTAATCGAGGATAGAAGTCGAGGAGGGGAAACGTGTACAAAAAGTGCTTGTATGAAGTGACTCTTTCTCCACTAGCTCGTCATCAGGCAGATGACATTTACAGAGAAGGAATTGCAAAATACATGTGTAAAGTGGTAAAGATACATTTAGATAAAAAGATTAGTAACATATAATTTTAAAATCTGTGCGTGCTTTTCTCCTCTGAGTAAACAGCTGATTCAAAGGGGGAGTGGCAGATTTCAAAACACTTCGCAGAGGATGCACTTCAGTATCCTTTGCCGAACTAAGTAATTAAGGAAGGGAGCAAAATCCTTTGCTCGCTTACTAACAAATTTCAACTTTTGCCCAATTTTGAATCTCCCTATGAGTTACACTGCTCCCTCAAGTTCTTCTGGAGAACTTTAACCTCTCTCAGACCCAAGGACTATTGCTGAAAAGAACTGCACTTTTGAAAGCATAGTAATGCTTCTTCTACAGTAGCTCACCATTAGGACCTATAGAGTATTCTTAGTTTGATAACCAACTATTCTATAGCACTTGGTTGCTGAATAGATAATGTTGCTTGGCTTCAAGTCATTGTTTTTCCTGTCCTCTCCTCTTTTCAGTTATCCTCCATGATCCTTGCCATGGTTTTGTTTGTGAAGTTGGGGCTCATGAGGCATCCATGGTGAAGCCAAAGGGTCCATCCACACCTGGAGGACACCAACAACCCCCACAGGCAACAATAAAGTTCTGCTAAACGATAAAAGTTAGTGTGTTTTCCTTAGTTGAAATCCTATCTGTTGGTTATATTAAAAGTTGAATATATTATTTTTAAAGCTATGTACTTTGTTTTCACTGGGAAGGGGAACTTTTTCAGTTGTACAACTGAATTAATTCAACCGAAATGTGTCTTCCGCATTTAACTCAACCCCTCTGAATCAGAGAGGTGCAAGGGGCTGCCTTAATCGTTGTCATCGGCACCCAGGGAGCAGTGTTTTTGGGGGTTAACTGCCTTGCTCAAGGGCAGAAATGAAGATTTTTCCACTTTGCCAGCTCAGGGATTCGAACCAGTGACCTTTCAGTTACTGGCCCAATGCTCTTAACTGCTAGGCTACCTGCCGCCCCGATGTTATGTTCAATTCCAACAGAATGTGTAATCTGCAATCATCTCAGTTTAATTTTAGTGCTCACAAATATGACAACAGTGCCCTCATGTGAAATTATTAATTAGTGAAGTGTAGAGAGAAGACATTTTTAAGGTGACTTGATATGCAATAGCTGTTTAAACAAAATAGCTGATTGATGTAGATCTATTTTTTGCTTTGATTATGTTTTATTTATTTTTACATCTATACATACACTGCTCAAAAAAATAAAGGGAACACTAAAATCACACATCCTAGATCTGAATGAATGAAATAATCTTATTCAATACTTTTTTCTTTACATAGTTGAATGTGCTGACAACAAAACTACACAAAAATTATCAATGGAAATCAAATGTATCAACCCATGGAGGTCTGGATTTGGAGTCACACTCAAAATTAAAGTGGAAAACCACACTACAGGCTGATCCAACTTTGATGTAATGTCCTTAAAACAAGTCAAAATGAGGCTCAGTAGTGTGTGTGGCCTCCACGTGCCTGTATGACCTCCCTACAACGCCTGGGCATGCTCCTGATGAGGTGGCGGATGGTCTCCTGAGGGATCTCCTCCCAGACCTGGACTAAAGCATCCGCCAACTCCTGGACAGTCTGTGGTGCAACGTGGCGTTGGTGGATGGAGCGAGACATGATGTCCCAGATGTGCTCAATTGGATTCAGGTCTGGGGAACGGGCGGGCCAGTCCATAGCATCAATNGCCCTCCTACGGCCTCCTCCACGTCTCCTGATGTACTGGCCTGTCTCCTGGTAGCGCCTCCATGCTCTGGACACTACGCTGACAGACACAGCAAACCTTCTTGCCACAGCTCGCATTGATGTGCCATCCTGGATGAGCTGCACTACCTGAGCCACTTGTGTGGGTTGTAGACTCCGTCTCATGCTACCACTAGAGTGAAAGCACCGCCAGCATTCAAAAGTGACCAAAACATCAGCCAGGAAGCATAGGAACTGAGAAGTGGTCTGTGGTCACCACCTGCAGAACCACTCCTTTATTGGGGGTGTCTTGCTAATTGCCTATAATTTACACCTGTTGTCTATTCCATTTGCACAACAGCATGTGAAATGTATTGTCAATCAGTGTTGCTTCCTAAGTGGACAGTTTGATTTCACAGAAGTGTGATTGACTTGGAGTTACATTGTGTTGTTTAAGTGTTCCCTTTATTTGTTTGAGCAGTGTATATTGCCACTATTGTTCATTAGGTGTAGAATATGTCTTATTCAAAAAGTGACACTTGAAGGCCACATCTAAAATCCCTGTGATTACAGGACTGTCTGTCCACATCACAGGGGATTTTGTGTATGACTTTGGCTTCCTCATGCTTGATCAATCTTTATTGGAAGGAGACCAACATGTACTGTATTAAACATCATGTACTAAACAGGCAAACATCAGAGTTAGACATTACAGTTATAGTGTTCACCATAAAGTTGAAAAATACTGTAACCTTGCCGGTTGAGTTTTAGATTCATTCCTACCTGAATTAAAAGGGTGTTCAGTCCACATATTGTACAATAATTATTAAGTGATCAAATGGAAAGAAATGGGGGTGTTAACTTCAGCTGGTTATAGAGTACCACAGTGTCATAATACCCATAAAACAGGGAAATAGTTACAATTGTTTTTCCACATTTCATTTTTCCCATTTTTACAAATGCCATGATGATCTGGACGAGAAGGTAAGAATCTCTGGATTAACTATCTAATGTTAGTTAAATGTAGTCATTCATAAATTGGCTACATTTCTTTCAATAGACAATTCTGTGAACTGTTGTGCAAGTTTTAAATTGACACAATAACTTCGTAAAGGTGTCAGCTACAGATGACGTGCAGGAGCGTGTAGGGATTTGTAGTTTTGCATGATGTCTACTTTGACGCTAATTAGCCCTTTCGAATCTGAGTCTAAATAGAGCCGAATATATTGATAAAATTCACCTTGTGGTTTTATGGTATTATGACACCTCTACTGTGGAGCTCTATATAACTTCAGTGAGACTGGAATTCATTTGAACTGGTGTTTACTTTTAGGGTTTTCCATCTCCAGTGAGTAATACAGTTTACAGAACAGTGTTAATATGTAAAGGGACACATATGAGGCTTGGCGTGTGACATTTTCCTTTATTTTCTGAGTCAAACACACAAATAATGTAATCCCGCATTAATTACTTATATAAAATGTAGGCTGTTAGAAAACTAAAGTTTCTTATCCTATTATTTTGCATAAATATGCATAAAATGGGCCATGTCCATATTATAGACCAATGACTAATAAACGAAGAAATAGCAATGTTGACGTTGAGGCATTATGTATGTTCTTTAATTTAAGGTTATGGCAGGTTTGCAAAGTGTTCGTGGCATTGAGCCGGTTGTGTCTGGAAGGGATACAGCTTTTGTCAAAACATTTTCGTAGCAGTTTTATGAGAATTTACGCAGCAGGATATGATAATTGATGTAGCAGGTTAGGATAATTAGTTCAAGGTTACGAAAATGTTTAGGGTTAGCTAAAATGCAACAACAATTTTTTTTTACTTTTGACGTCAATTTGACAAAAGCAATATCCCTTCTAGACATGACCCAGGCTGCGGATGTTGAAGGAGGAGTTGATCCAGTCCTCGTTTCTTTTCCCACACCGCTTTCGAGCACTTGACGCTTCTCTGCAACTCTTCTTCAAAATTACAATCCCAACACGATTCCACAGCTCAATGCAACTTCTGTTCTTAAAGCGGAATCAATCAACCCTCCACCCAGCTGGTTATTAAGACAATTTGCTAGTTAATGTTTTTCCTCAAACCCTTCTGAGTAGGCTACTTTTCGGCAGGTGTTTGGGCAGAGTGCCCGGAAAAAAAATGTCAAATGGGAAAGATGCACCTGCGGCGGCGAAGTAAGTTTCAACGCCGTGACAGTTTGGCCTACTGCACTTTTTTGAAGTCTTGTTTGTTCGGTTTATATAGTTATTCAACATCAATTTAATTAATGTAAATACGCAGCTTTGTTTTATGTATTGTCAATACAAGTACTTACTGATCAAGTAACTCAGTCACATTACTTTATTCGGAAGTTATTTTAAGATATTTATAAAAGTTATTTTCCTCTTTACATTGGTGGTGTTTTGACATTGAGATGGACACGGTCAGGATGGTAGTTTAACAATATTTTGTGAGGGTTTATTTGAGAAATGTATTTTGGATTGAGTACATCCGATTCATGACTAATCAAATAATTCAAAAGACCAGCCAATGCATGAATATCTTATTTATTTTAGCATGACTCTCTCCTCCTTTCTAACTTATTCCTGTGAAGTATAGTTTCAGTTTAGTGCTTGTTTATTTCATGTTTCCACAAATATCACATATGTTTTATGTTGACGAGCTCTTTGTGAAGGGGGAAATCTACAAATAAATCCAAGTCGTACAAGAAGGCAGGTTTTCATAGATAATCGTGCAGCTGATTTCTAAGAGTTCTGACTCTAAATAAATGCGTACATTTTGAGAATTGACAGGACTAGTTTAGAAAAAGGATTTTCTTAAATGTTATTTTTACTGTACATCAGAGAGCTTCAGATCCATCCATGCCAGATTATAATGTTATGTGCACAAGTACAAGGAAATGCCTTTATTGCAAGCTCTAAACCCAACAATGCAGTAATGAAGGTAAGAGACACTATGAGTGGTGGGCAGACTTCTGTGAACAGATGGGTGCTTGTGCATGTGTATTGACATGGTTTCAGGCAACTTACCTTACCTATGGGCCTTAGAAAATAGGGAATGGAAGGGCTCTTTCTCTCTCAGGAAGAGAGACAATACGAAAGCTGATACTTACTGTCATGTAACCATTGTAGTGTGTGTGCGCAGCTCCTCACAGATGACTCTGCAGGTGTGCCTTGAGGAGTGTATGGAGGCCCTGGACCTCTTCCTCAACAACCACTTCAGTGAGAGCCTGGACAAACTGCGGCCACGGTAACAGTGCCACTCTCTCTGGACTAAAGTGGGCTTCAAATTCTCCATTGGCCAATTAGTGTGTAGAGGGTGTCTTGAGGAATATTTGTGCAGTCTTTTGTCGTTGAGTGGTGTATAACTTAGTGCAGCATCAGCACTGTTGAGGTGTGATGTACAGTGGTATTGTGGTAAGTACAGTGAAGTGTCACACTTCCTGCTACCCATGGCATCAGGCCTCGTCACCTCTCCAGGATATGGAGTGTTTACTGAAGCTGACGCCCAGGGCTCAACGGGCAGAACAGAGGCCCTGGAAAATAAACACTATACTGCTGGAGTGAAATAGGAAAATAATTAGGTGTCTGCTGTTGGCTACTCTGTCTTTCCACATTATCAATAGGTAAAGCCAGTCTCTATATTGGAAGAAAGTCATTTTTTTTTTCCAAAAGTAAATTAATACTTGCTGTTTTCTGATTTGTTGTCAGTTTATTTATTTTACCAGGCAAGTCAGTTAAGAACAAATTCTTATTTTCAATGACTGCCTAGGAACAGTGGGTTAACTGCCTTGTTCAGGGGCAGAACGACAGATTTTTACCTTGTCAGCTCGGGGATTCAATCTAGCAACCTTTCGGTTACTAGTCCAACGCTCTAACCACTAGACTACCTGCCACCCCAGTGAGGTGTGTATGATGATCATGTTGTGTGTTGCGTTGAAGGGCGAAGGAGAGCATGTACCATGCTCTGATCTACGCCACTGTGCTGGAGATGCAGGCTATGATGACCTTCCAGCAGGATGACATCGTCAATGCAGGCAACACCATGAAGAGTGCCCAGGAGGTCTGCCAGAGGTGAGGATGCTACTATACACGGACACGCATCTGTTTCATGTCCTCTTTAACACATTAGTTCATATTATAGACACAAGCAATGTCCAGAAAAGGTAAATAGAGGGAAATCCTGGAATATTCTGGTCTGGCCTCTAACAGTGAGGCCTAATATGCCACTAGAGCTATTAGTCTCCTGTCCATCAGCCATAACCTGCAGGCAAATGAGAGCATTTACATGGCAACCAGGTCTCTTTGCGCCCCGGCTGGAATTTGCCTGTGTTTGCATGGCCAGAGCAGCTCTATTGATGGCCTACAGCAGTGGTATTCAACTCTTACCCTACCAGGTCAGGAGCCTGCTGGTTTTCTGTTCTACCTGATTATTCATTGCCAGGTATAAATCAGTCCATGATTTTAGATGGGCATAATGAAAACAAGCACTGGAATTGGCTTCGAAGTTGAGGGGCCAACAGCACAGGTGTCAAACTCATTCCACGAAGAGCTGAGTGGCTGCTGGTTTTTGCTCCTCCCTTGTACTTGATTGATGAATTAAGGTCACAAAGGACCTCCCCGCACCTGGTTGTCTAGGGCTTAATTGAAAGCAAAAACCTACAGACACTAGGCCCTCCATTGAATAAAGGACACCCCTGGCCTACAACAAGCAAGGACACTTGAGATTGCTGGAGGTGGTTGAAAAGCTGTCATGTGTTATTATAATGTACCACATCAATGCCCATGTGATTAACATGTGAAACATGCATTGCTCAATGAGATGTACTTTTTGTCTTACGCTCATAGTTGGTCTCATTTCTTCTTAGGTTTCGACGAAAGTCCCCTAGTAATATCAGTAAATCCCCTGGAGAGCGTCTAACTGAAGGTAAGAGCATTTTTATAATTGGGCATCTCAGCCTATTATTATGGCAGATTTCAAATAGCCACTGACCGTGTGTGTGTGTGGGGGGGTTTGCAGAGCAGCTCCAAGCTCTCCATGCTGATGCGTGTTATGCTGAATGCTTGCTCCAAAGGGCTGCTCTCACCTTCCTACAGGTAAGACGGGTCCTCCTGTCCTCAGCTCTTACTGATCCTGGTTAATGACACTGCTGATGTTTCCTTTAGCGTTAATGCACAGGTAACTGCCAAAATAAAGGAAACACTTGAGTAAATGAGGGATACAAAGTATATTGAAAGCAGGTGCTTCCACACAGGTATGGAATTAACATCCCATCATGCTTAGGATAATGTGTAAACATGCCTAGTTGCCATTAGAAGAAGAGATCAGTGACTTTGAAAGAGGGATCTCAAGGGAACATAGGGGCTTTAAAGTGGGTGTGTCTGTCATCAGATCTCAACCCAATGTAACACTTATGGGAGATTCTGGAGCGGCATTTGAGACAGTGTTTTCCATCAACAAAACACCAAATTACCTGATTTCTCGTGGAAGAATGGTGTCGCATCCCTCCAATAGAGTTCCAGACACTTGTAGAATCTATGCCAAGGTGCATTGAAGCTGTTCTGGTGGCCCTATTAAGACACTATGCTGGTGTTTCCTTTTATTTTGACTGTTACCTGTATGTATAATAACTGTATCCAACTGATTAGATATCGGATGATGAAATGCATTGTAGTTGTTTGCCTTCCTACTTCTTGGTGTTTTGAGTCTGTGTGCATAATGTTTAAAGAGCGATCCAACAGGTTTCCCCTGTCCTCTCATTCATTTTGTGAATACAGTACATTACTGTCTCACCAGTTGACACCTTTTGTTAAAATGTATTATTTTCCCACTTCCTCAAGGATGAGAACATGGTGAGTTTTATCAAAGGAGGAATCAAGGTACGCAACAGTTACCTGATTTACAAGTAAGTTTGCAGGAGAAAGGGCAGAAATGGTTCTCACATTAAACAGGCTCACACAGTGTGATTGTGAATCAACAGGTATAATCAATAATTCTGTTTACCAAATTATGCACTGCTATTACAATAAGACTGCTCAGTTAAAACAATAATGGCAATTTTCTCTGGTAAGTGTCTGTCGTTATCAGTCATTTAGATGTTTTTAATTGTGTAATAATCAGGTGTTATTACAGCCTATAATATCATTATGTATAATCATGTTAGACTATGAATGACATAATTGCCTTTTATGACACAGGGAACTGCACACCTTCATACAGTCTAACAGCTCTCTCCAAGGACCCAACCACATTCATTTAGAGGGAGGGGTGTCTTTTGGGATCGGAGCATTCAACTTGGTATGTCCCACAAGCATCCCCGTATTCCATTAATGGTCCATTTGTTAGATCATTGTGTGTTTTAGCACAAATGTCAGTCAGACCTTATTCTGTATCACAGGATTCTGTACTGTCTTCCACAGACTCTTTCCATGTTTCCACCTCGGTTACTCAAAGTTTTAGAGTTTGCTGGCTTCTCTGGAGACAAGGTATAGTTGCTCATTCTAACTTGTGTCTAGAAAGTGATTGGTTTACAGCAGGGCTGCCCAACCCTGTTTCTGGAGGGCTAGCCTGCTGTAGTTAATTAACATGATTCACCTTAACAAGCAGGTCATTATTATAATCCGGTTTGCTAGATGCTCTACGTGACAGTAGCTCTAAAGGAACAGCGTTGGGCAGTCCTGCTTTACAGGTTGTCTCTGTCTCCCCCCTCTCTGTATATACTGTATGTTTTTGTGTGCAGGAGTATGGTCTGTCCCAGCTGAATGATGGTGCCACTACAAACAACCTGCGCTCCATGCTGTGTGCCTTGCTGTTGCTCTGTTACTACACCTTCCTCACCTTCATACTCGGTACTCTACTCTTCACAACCAGGAAGTGAATGGAGATCCAACTGACTTGGCTGTTTGGAAATTACACAATTCCCAATAACATACACGCATGTGTGAAAGAGCGAGAGGGTAGACTGTTTGAGTTTCTGTGTTTGTCCATACACAGCATCTTATTCAGTTCTTTATCACTCTACAGGAACCGGTGAGGGAGACGTGGCTGATGCTGAGAAGCTGCTGAAGCCTTTCCGGCTCCGCTACCCACAGGTGAGTGACACTCCTCCCCAGGCTCTCACCCAGCCCAAAGCAAACTCCACTCTGTATGGAACACAATGCGTACCGATACCAGCAGACTTCTGGACAAACACAATCTAAAGTAATAGGTTTACAATGTGGGTAAGTAATGCACTGACCATGTGATAGGTAATTTAGTCAGAGGAGGTGCTTATGCTTGAGATACCATTGTGCAAGTATGTCATTTTACAAGTGCTAGCCACCGCCAAAGTAATATATATAGTGTTATCAGAGAATGTTTACATTTCTCTCCACTTCCCTTCAGGGGGCCATATTTCTCTTCTTCGCAGGCAGGGCTGAGGCAATCAAGGGGAACATTGATGAGGTGAGCCTCAAACTACATGTCTATGTTATGCTATTTGTATTATGTCTGTTTTTCCAGTCATATTTAGCAGTGGTGTTTGTATTGATAGGCATAGAATGAGATCAGTGTGTGCCTGTGTTTTGCTGGTGGGGTGTTCTGTAATGACGATATGTTACCAGGCGGTGGTGCTGTTTGAGGATGGCTGCAAAGCTCAGCAGCAGTGGAAGCAGTTCCACCACATGTGCTACTGGGAGCTGATGTGGTGCTTCACCTACAAGTGCGTGTGGAGGATGGCCTACTTCTACGCTGACCTACTGAGCAATGAGAGCCGCTGGTCCAAGGCAAGAGATTGTGCTGTAGTGTTGAGTATAGCCTAGGACCCAATTTAAGATTACTTAAAACCACTTGAACAGACACCCTTAATTGAATTCAGTCAATGGTTTTGACCTGCCTGCTAAGTGTATGGTTTTTAAAGCCAATGCAGTGTTTTATCCCCACAACAGACTTGACATTATTAAACTCTACTTACTGTATGGCTGAGTCCTAACTGAATAAGGCTCGTCTTTCCTTCAGGCCATGTATGTGTACATGAAGGCTGCTTACTTGAGCATGCTTGCTCCGGGGGAGGCTAGGCCTTTTGGGGAAGATGAGGTGGAGCTCTTCAGGTAAGCACATGCTCATCACAACAAAAACATAACTTGAAATTCCCCAGTCCCATTTCATTGTGACCACCCCTCTTTCCTGGCCCCTTCTCTTTTCCTGTCTTTTCCCGCTCTCTTAGACAGGTGTCCACCTTCAAGCAAAAGATAGCAGGGAAGTCTCCACCCACAGAGAAGTTCGCCATTCGCAAGGCTAGACGTTACAAGGCTAGCTGCCCAGTGAGGCTCCCAGTACCTGTGCTGGTGAGACCCCACTAACACACATACGCAAAGCTGCATAAAGACATGAACATATCTGTTGCTAAAATGGTATGGGTCACTTGTATTTGTGTGGTTCTGACAGTATTCTCTCTTGCTACACTGTGCTGTAGGAGATGATGTACATGTGGAACGGCTTCTCCATGATCAGCAAGCGACCAGAGCTGACCGAGGGCATGCTGCAGACACTGGTGGAGGCAGAGCGCGCCCTGCTGGAATCTCCCGGTACTGTAACCTGTCTTGGGCTAACCATTTTCAGGCAGTCAGACTGAACTGGGCCAAACCAGCCTGCTTGCCTCAGCTGGTCATGAAGCAATAACCACTCTTATAATATCACCAAAAGAGAATGGATAAAGAATGATTCTACACACATTCTGCTTGAGCCTGTGTTGATGAGTCAATTTGAATGCATGGTTTTATAATCTGTGTTTTGTTTTGGAAGCGAACGAGTATTCAATGGATGACCGCTGTGTGATCCACCTACTGAAGGGGCTGTGTCTGAAGAACCAGGGACACATTCAGGCTGCAGAGGAATGCTTCAACAAGGTGTACAACAGGTGACGTAGGGAATATTTTAGTCTGGGTATCTTTAATTTATACACACCTGGAATCTGTGTTGTATAACAAAATGGTAAATACATGCCGACGCATACGTAACATGTTTGCTGAGAGGTTATAAAATGAGTTTATTGGTTTATTCGGATTCCCATTAGCCATTGCCGAAACAGCAGCTATTCTTCCTTAGGTCCAGAGTGTCACTTTCTTTAACAAGCTCGTCCATGCCAAAACAATGTGTTCTTTGTTTGATTAAACCACACCAATGTTTAGTCATAGCAAGTTGAGCAATGCAGTGTTATGAAGGATGGTAGGACCTCATAACAGTGAAATGCACTGAATAATGTCTAGAGATGTGTTTTTAGAACAGTCAGTGATAGATTAACATGTTCAGTGTAAATGAATAAGAGGTTAATGATATGGCCATCTGTTCTCTAACCTCCAGTGAGAAGAAGATCAAGTTTGACCATTACCTGGTGCCCAATGCTCTGCTGGAGCTCAGTGTGGTCTACATAGACACAGGCCGCAAAGAGGAGGCCATCAAACTACTGGTGAAAGCCAAGTGAGTCACCTCTTACTGGTTGTTCCAATACAGCCTGCAAGCTGTAGTAGGATGTAGCAGGCTTACATTCCAGCTCGACATGAAAACACCTTATTAAACGAATGAAGATTCTGTTGATTGGTTAGTTGAAAATAATGGCACCGGAGGAGATGGCTGCTGTTTTACGGGCTCCTAACCAATTATTTGTAACTTATTTTGTACATAATGTTTCTCCCACGTCTCTTATGACCCAAAAAGAGCTTCTGGATATCAGAACAGCGATTACTCACCTCGAACTGGACAAAGATATATATTTCTTTCTTTAACGAGTATTCCAGATACCCAACCAGGCCCAAATCCCTGTCAGAAGATGCAGATACAGGGGACGCCTCTACCATCCGTCCTGTTGGCCAATGTGCAATCATTGGAGAATAAACTGGATGAGCTCCGTTCAAGACTATCCTACCAAAGGGGTATAAAAAACGGTAATATCTTATGTTTCACTGAGTCGTGGCTGAACGACGACATGGATAATATACAGTTGGCTGGGTTTTCCGTGCACCGGCAAGACGGAACCGCTGCCTCCGGTAAGACAAGGGGTGCCAGTCTGTCTATTTGTCAATAACAGCTGGTGCACAAAATCAAATAAAGGAAGTCTCTCTACGTTTTGCTTGCCTGAGGTAGAGTATCTCATGATAAGCAGTAGACCACACTATTTACCAAGAGTTTATCTATATTTTTTGGAGCTGTCTATTTACCACCACAAACCGATGCTGGTACTAAGATCTCACTCAACGAGCTGTATAAAGCCATAAGCAAACAAGAAAATGCTCATCCAGAGGCGGCACTCCTAGTGCCGGGGACTTTAATGGAGGGAAACTTAAATCCGTTTTACCTCATTTCTACCAGCATGTTACACGTGCCACGAGGGGGGAAAAAACTACCTCTAGGCCATCTTTACTCCACACACAGGAACGAGTACAAAGCTCTCCATCGCCCTTCATTTGGCAAATCTAACCATCATTCTATCTTCCTTATTCCTGCTTACAAGCAAAAACTAAAGCAGGATGTACCAGTGACTCGCTCAATACGGAAGTGGTCAGATGACACAGATGCTAAGCTACAGGACTGTTTTGCTAGCACAGACTGGAATATGTTCCGGGATTCTTCCAATGGCATTGAGTACACTACATCAGTCATTGGCTTCATCAATAAGTGCATCGATGAAGTCGTCCCCACAGTGACCGTACGTACATGCCATGGATTACAGGCAGCATCCGCACTGAGCTAAAGGGTAGAGCTCCCGCTTTCAAGGAGCAGGACTCTAACCTGTACGCTTATAAGAAATCTCTCTATGCCCTCAGACGAAACCATCAAACAGGTCAAAGCGTAAATACAAGACTAAGATTGAATCCCGTAGCACTCATGTTTGTAGCCATGAAGAGCTTTGAAGGGCTGGTCATGGCTCACATCACCATCCTCCCAGAAACCCTAGACTGACTCCAATTTGCATATCCCGCCCCAACAGATCCACAGATGACGCAATCTCTATTGCACTCAATGGAGTGCAATAGAGATTGGACAAAAGGAACACCTACTTGAGAATGCTGTTCATTGACTACAGCTCAATGTTCAACACCATAGTGCCCTCAAAGCTCATCACTAAGCTAAGGACCCTGAGACTAAACACCTTCTGCAACTGGATCCTGGACTTCATGACGGGACTCCCTCAGGTCGTAAGGGTAGGCAACAACACATCTGTCATGCTGATCCTCAACACGGGGGGCCCTCAGGGGTGTGTGTGTGTGTGTGTGTTAAGTCCCCTCCTGTACTCCCTGTTTACCCACGACTGCATTGCCAAGCACAACTCCAACACCATTAAGTTTGCACACAACGGTGGTAGGCCTGATCACAGACAATGATGAGACAGCCTATAGGAAGGAGGTCAGAGACCTGGAAGTATGGTGCCAGGAAAACCTCTCCCTCAATGTGATCAAGACAAAGGAGATTATCGTGGACTACAGGAAAAGAAGGGCTGAGCACGCCACCATTCTCATCGACGGGGTGAGAAAGTTGAGCTTCAAATGCCTTGGTGTCCACATCCCCAACAAACTATCATGGTCCAAACACACCAAGACCATCGTGACGAGAGGGCACGACAACGCCTATTACCCCTCAGGAGACTGAAAAGATTTGGCATGGCACTAGACTAGAGGGTAGCGCGTACGGCCCAATACATCACTGGGGCCAAGCTTCCTGCCATCCAGGACCTCTATACTAGGTGGTGTCAGAGGAAGGCCCTAAAAATGGCCAAATACTCCAGCCACCCTAGTCATAAACTGTTGTCTCTGCTACTGCACAGAAAGTGGTACCGGAGCGCCAAGTCTAGGTCCAAAAGGCTTCTGAACAGCTTCTACCCCCAAGCCATAAGACTGCTGAACAGCTAATAAAATGGCTACCCAGACTATTTGCATTGACTATTTGCTACTCGCTGTTTATTATCTATGCATAATCACTTTACCCCTACCTACATGTACATATTACCTCAACCAACCTGTACCCCCGCACGTTGACTTGGTACCGGTACCCCCTGTATATAGCATTGTTATTTTGTTGCTCTTATTTTTTACTTTATTTTGTAAATATTTTCTTAACTCTTATTTTTGTTAACCAACAATGAAGTTAAGTGCTTGTAAGTAAGCATTTCATGGTAAGGTCTACACCTGTTGTATTCGGCGCATGTGACTAAATTAAATTGTATTTGAATTGGTTGTATTGAGGCTAGACTGGAACAAAATCCTGCACACTATTTTGCTCTACAGGACCAGGATTGGTGACTGCTGAAAGATAGTGAGCTCAGAGTATTGGGACAGTGACTTTTTGTTTTGGCTCTTCACTCCAGCACTTTGGATTTGACATTTATACAATGACTGAGGTTAAAGTGCAGACTGTCAGCTGACTTGTATCATTTCAAATCCAGACTAAAGTACAAAGTGCTGGAGTACTGAGCCAAAACAACATGTCACTGTCCCAATACTTTTGGAGCTTTGAGTATACACACACACAATGTTACTATGTCTTACTCATGATTCCATCCACTTTGTTCTGTTCCCTCAGAACTAACTACAAGGAGTACTCCATGGAGTCACGCACCCAGTTCAGGATCCATGCTGCTCTCTCCAAACTCAAGGCTGACACTAGTGACCAAGATGAAATCACACCACTGTAGTATAACAGGTGTCATTGTGCTGAGCAAGCACTGGACTTGCTTCCCCTGCCATCTGTAGACGTTTCAGGAAGACTTGCTCTCTTTTACATCCTCAGCCACTTTGATCACTGCCTCCAAATGTTACTTGTGTTTTTGGGGGAAAGTCCTTCCTTCATGGATGGTGGTCTCCCTGATTTAAAACACTTGAGTTTTGAATGGGAGTTGGTATAAGTTCCCTCTACCTGCTGGTTCTAGATCAGAGGGATTTTATCCACCTACTGGGTGACGAACACCCTGATCCTACATCTGTGGTTAGGTTCAGCTTCTATCGTCAGTGTTTGAATGTGTGGTACTTATATCACTGTACTGGTTACCCATAACAGTAGATGGGAGGCAGTTGCTCAAAACAATTTGAATACAGTATATCCACATTTTTTTTGTGGGGGAAAACATGTTGAAATTAGCTTATTAACAATGTAATGTTCTGATATGTGAGGTATAGTTTTGCTTTTAACTTGTCCAAAAGTGATTGAGTATTACGGAAAGCATTTTGACAAAAGCAACCCTTTGGTGATACCTGAATAAGACAGACATACAACTACATAATGTATGACATTGCTTTGATCCCAGAGTTATTTTAACAAATGTAGATGTAGAAGGAACTTAATCAATGTCATGCTACATTTGGTTTATGTACAGTTGAAGTCAGTTTACATACCTTAGCCAAATACATTTAAACTCGGTTTTTCACAATTCCTTACATTTAATCCTAGTAAAAATTCCCTGTTTTAGGTCAGTTAGGATCACCACTTTATTTTAAGAATGTGAAATGTCAGAATAGTAGATTTATTTCAGCTTTTATCTTTTATTTCTTTCATTACATTCCCAGTGGGTCAGAAGTTTACATACACTCAATTAGTATTTGGTAGTGTTGCCTTAAACAATTTAAACTTGGGTCAAATGTTTCGGGTAGCCTTCCACAAGCTTCCTACAATAAATTGGGTGAATTTTGGCCCATTCCTCCTGACAGAGCTGGTGTAACTGAGTCAGGTTTGTAAGCCTCCTTGCTCGCACATGCTTTTTCAGTTCTTCCCACAAATTTTCTATGGGATTGAGGTCAGGGCTTTGTGATGGCCACTCCAATACCTTGACTTTGTTGTCCTTAAGCCATTTTGCCACAACTTTGGAAGTATGATTGGGGGTCATTGTCCATTTGGAAGACCCCATTTGTGACCAAGCTTTAACTTCCTGACTGCTGTCTTCAGATGTTGCTTCAATATATCCACAACATTTTCCTTCCTCATGATGCCATCTATTTTGTGAAGTGCACTAGTCCCTCCTGCAGCAAAGCACCTCCACAACATGATGCTGCCACCTCCATGCTTCACGGTTGGGATGGTGTTCTTCAGCTTGCAAGCCTCCCCCTTTTTCCTCCAAACATAATGGTCATTATGGCCAAACAGTTCTATTTTTGTTTCATCAGACCAGAGGACATTTCTCCAAAAAGTATGATCCTCATCCCCATATGCAGTTGCAAACCGTAGTCTGGCTTTTTTTATGGCGGTTTTGGAGCAGTGGCCTCTTCCTTGCTGAGCGGCCTTTCAGGTTATGTCGATATAGGACTCGTTTTACTTTGGATATAGATACTTTTGTACTTGTTTCCTCCAGCATTTTCACATGGTCCTTTGCTGTTGTTCTGGGATTGATTTCCACCAAGGTACGTTCATCTCTAGGAGACAGAACGGGTCTCCTTCCTGAGGGGTATGACGGCTGCATGGTCCCATGGTGTTTATACTTAGGTACTATTGTTTGTACAGATGAATGTGGTACCTTCAGGTGTTTGGAAATTGCTCCCGAGGATGAACCAGACTTTGGGGTCTACAATTTTTTTCTGAGGTCTTGGCTGATTTCTTTTGATTTTCCCATGATGTCAAGCAAAGAGGCACTGAGTTTGAAGGTAGGCCTTGAAATAAATCCACAGGTACACCTCAAATTATATCAATTAGCCTATCAGAAGCTTCTAAAGCCATGACATTTTCTGGAATTTTCCAAGCTGTTTAAAGGCACAGTCAGCTTAGTGTATGTAAACTTCTGACCCACAGGAATTGTGATACAGTGAAATAATCTGTAAACAATTGTTGGAAAAATTACTTGTCATGCACAAAGTAGACAATAGTTTGTTAACAAGAAATCTGTGGAGTGGTTGAAAAACAAGTTTTAGTGACTCCAACTTAAGTGTATGTAAACTTCCGACTTCAACTGTATGTTGTCCATGCTGCAATGTACAGAGGAAAGTAGTCAGTTGAAATAAGTTTAACCTCACTAACCTCTGATATTCATTACTTCAAATAAAGTTTAGACTGTCACTCAAGACCTTGTACAAAGAAAGGCGTGGTTAAACGATTTGATGATTAAATATGTCCATTTTCTCCAAGCCCTTATTGTGTTATTATATTTTACTGGAGCATATCTCAAAGTAGAGTGTAACCCATCCTTGTCCAGATTGCCCTATAAATAACAAACTTTGATTAAGAGGTGACGTTTTGTGACTTTACAGATAAAGATGTATGACTGGTACCTACACGGTGTACAAAACATTATGAACACCTCTGCATGACAGACTGAATGTGCTATGATCCCTTATTGATGAAGGGGAGGAGACGGGTAAAAGGATTTTTAAGCCTTGAGACAACTGAAACATGGATTGTGTGTGTGCCATTGAGGGTGAATGGGCAAGACAAGTGCCTTTGAACAGGGTATGGTACTACACTGCTGGATTTTTCACATTTAACAGTTTCCTGTGTGTATCAAGAACGGTCCACCACCCAAAAGACATCCAGCCAAACTGACAACTGTGGGAAGCATTGGAGTTAACATGGGCCATCATCCCTGTGGAACGCGTTCGACACCTTGTAGAGTTCATGCCCTGACAAATTGAGGCTGTTCTGAGAGCTAAAGGAGGAGGTGTAACTCAAATATTAGGAAGGTGTTCTTAATGTTTTGTATACTGTGTATAAACTTACCTGCTACTTCCTTTAACTTAATCAGTGGATCATGACATCACACCCAGTGTCAATCATGGGGCGGCAGGTAGCCTAGTGGTTAGAGCGGTGGGCCAGTGACTGAAAGGTTGCTGGATTGAATCCCCAAGCTGACAAGGTAAAAATCTGTTGTTCTGCCCCTGAACAAGGCACTGTTCCGCGGTAGGCCGTCATTGTAAATAAGAATTTAACTGACATGCCTAGTTAAATAAAGGTTACATACACAGTCTGCACAACAGTGTGCACTATGTAAGGCCAGGGGATAAATGTTCTACATCCTTGTATACCTTATTGTCCATTTACATGGAAATTCATTTTGTGAAGGTATCCCAGACGAAGCCTAGTCCTGGACTAAAAAGCTATTTCTAATGGAGATTCTCTATTGAACATGCTTAGTCGAGGACTAGGCTTCATCTGTGTCCGGGAAACCAACACCTTAGGGTTGCAATGATATTCAGGTATTTTTAACAGAGTCAGACCCAGGGTGTTGATATCATGACCAGACCAAGACTGCATTTACTTGGTCTCAAGTAGTCTCAGACCAATCCTCAAGATCAAGACTACATTTCTGGTGTATACTATATACAGCCTGCCGATTTCATATGGTTCCGGATGGTGGTTTGCTAACCCCATGCCTAGCCTCATCCCTCTGTAACCACAACCTAACTTTAACCAATTTCAATCCCTGTGTCTTTGGTTCTGACTGTTTTATGTTAATCATATCTCATACACTGAACAAAAATATAAATGCATAATGTAAAGTGTTGGTCCCATGTTTCATGAGCCAAAATCAAAGGTACACCTTTTCCATATGCATTTTTTTTACACACCTGTTAGCGAGCCTTTCTCCTTTGCCAAGATAATCCATCCATCTGACAGGTGTGGAATATCAAGAAGCTGATTAAACATGATCATTACACAGGTGCACCTTGTGCTGGGGGCAATAAAAGGCCACTCTAAAATGTGCCGTTTTGTCACACAATGCAATGCCACTATGTCTCAAGTTGAGGGAGAGTGCAATTGGCATGCGGACTGCAGGAATGTCCACCAGAGCTGTTGTCACAACCGTAGACCACGTCTGAACTGCCCGGACGGCTGATTCAGCCATCAGAAACTGAACTCTAAGGAGTGGCACCATGCAGTTTCACTGCAACAACCTGCAAGGAACCCTGGCCTCTGCTCAGAACCCCACAGAGTACAGCTTTTTGCAGCAGTTAACAAGAACGGCACAACCAACCCCACCAATCCTGTCTCGGGGCATTCTACCTCCAGGGTTAGTGGATGTGGACCAACCATGCAGCATACTTCTACAACAACCGCCACCCCTGCATCTATATGCGATCCACAGAGGACGGCTGGTCAAATGCCAAATACAGCTTCCCTTAATCTGTGTGAGAACAGACTAGTTAGTTAGTCAAGATAGTGATTCTGTTTTTCCTGCTGTGTCTCTGGATAAGAAAAGTTTGCCAAATGGCTAAATGTGGATTTTGCCTGTTTTTAATGTATTGTGTAATTGTTTTCCAATAATAAACATGTTTATATCACATGAAAAATAATTACTCCTATACTAGCTACTACTCTATAGCTCAGTAAAAAAAAAAATACTTTACTCATCATACTTTACTGACTCAGGAGTCATTAGACCTAGTGCGTTCTACTTATTACAACAGCCAAACTCAACACACAGTTGACAACGACAATACAACGACATTTACAAAGTTGACTAAATAGTCATATTTACAAAGTCAGTGCCTTATGAAGAGGAATCAGCCGAGGAGGAAGCAGGAGGGACGTGGCTCTGTTCTTCTTTTAGTCTACGTTTCATCAGCTTCCTTTTCTTCTTCTCCTCCTTTTCAATTTCACTGACCATCTCCAGGAACTTGGGGCTTCGGGGGTCCATAGCGTAGCCAAAGCGTTCTCTGGCCTCGGCTAGCAACCTTTCACGACGGGCCTTCTCGTCTTTCAACTTCTGTTTCGCCTCCCGTTTTTCCTTCCTCCAGTCAGCCACCATCTTAGGCATCTTGGCCATATTGGCTGCAACCAGTTTCTCTCTGCAAAATAATATTGGAGGGAGTGTTAGCCAAGTATCATGTCATCATAAAAGCTACTATAAAAAGCTACTATAAAAAGGTTATGGTTAGACCGAGCTTTATCCACCTGTCAAGAAAATGCTGTACTTCCACAACACTATCAAAGAACAATATGAATTGGAATCAAAGCCTATCAGACTGTTGAGCATATTTATTTATGTTATACATACATACATGGTACCTTGCGTAGAAACAAACATGTAATTTGACAGGTCCTAAAAAGATAGCTAGTATTAGCTTGGTTAGCATGGATGTTTACCTCGCGAGACGTTTCGCATTGGCTTCCTTCGTTTTCGCCTCGACGTTCTTCAGCATCACCTGGAGCGGAGGGTTCCATTCCCTCTCCTCTGCTATCATCTCCTCCAGCTGGGCATGGCTGGGCCACAGCTTTGCAGGGTCGATTCCCGACGAAGAGCCATACCGCCCGAATAGCTTGCGGTCATACTTCGCTGTCTTCTGCCATTCCGGAGTTTTCTCGCTTTCCCTATCTGGTATGTATGGATCTTTCAAATTTAATTTCAGTGGTTTAGGGTTATAATTTGCTATCTGATGTAGAAGCCCACAGTGTGAGCTGGCAGGATTATACGACTTTAAGGGTGAAACTCTTCGAATAGCCCAGCTAAATATTGCTGTCCTCCTACACAGCATGGAGGTCGCCATTTTACGTGGCAAAGTTCGGAGGACCCTCGTTGCGTCACATTTGATTGCTCATTGCTGACTACAACATCGCCTGACCGTTATTGTTGTCATCATCATAAGCAAGAGGATCATAGAGGTATCGAAGGTGTTGTGACAAAAGACAGTCTTGACAATTCTGATTTGAAACTCTTAGGCTATAGGCCTAGTCAGTGTTATAATTAAAACAAATATTATTGTGTTGCCAAATTGTTATCCATAGCATATAATGAAGTTTAGGTCAAAATTGTCTTCATTTCGAAAAGTTGTACCGTATGCTACAGAATGTGGGCTGTATCCAATCAGTTTATCAGTGGAAGTCATGCTGGAAAAGGTAACACTATTTTAAAATAACTTACTTATTTGTTGTCTTATGAAGTTAAATTCTGCCACAGACCTAAATTATGACGATCATATCAACATCTCTCATGAGTCCACCATCATACGCTCTTGCAAGCCACTTTTAGTTTGAAAACTATTTTTCAATGGGTTTGAGTTTCAAATGTATAAATTAATCTGGGGAAAATGTCCTTTCAAGATCCAAGTGGGGCCTGGAACCAGCAGTGGGCAGGTGGGCAACAGAGCCAAAACCAGAGCCAAGGTAGAAGTATAGACTCTTTAACACCTTTTTTTAACATTCGGAATGCTGTATGGGGAATTTTCCAGAAAACACACTGAAAGAAAGGTTCTTTGTTTCATCTTCTCCCCGCTTTTCTCTTTTAGCAGCCCCCTCCCACAACTCCTCTTTTATTTTAGATTTATTTTCAAGAAGGGGAGAGAGAACAAATGGGGTGATCCTGAGTGCAGCACTTACTGAGACAGATGTCACCGCTTTTGTGTTGCGGGAGCTGCGCAAAACTCTCCGTCATCATTAAAGATGTAGGGTTCCCATGGCAGGAGGAGAGGGGTGAAGGTGGGGGTGGGTATGATAGAGGCTTAATTTGGCTTAGGAGCAATCCGGTGCCAAGCTCAGGGCTTTAGGGATCAAATCAACGTCAGTCACTGGCAAATAGGCTTGTTAGCAGTTAGAAGATAAGGGATGGCATGGCAAGCACATTGCCTTGGTCTATTTCTGACTGAGGGATATATAGATAAAGATTTAACAAAATTAAATAGGACATCATAAGATAAACCAATATAGTTATCACAAAAAGCTATCAAAATGATCTGAGGATCTGTAAATAGATAACAAAATATGAACTGACTAACATTAACCCAAACTCATTTTCTATGCAGGGACCTTCACTTCTAGAGTTACTGTGTGGACAAGATGAGTTGAGTTGAAAAGGAGAGAAAATAACTGAACCACATTAGTAGACAAGCACCTTCTGCCTGCTGGCTGTAAAGACATCGAGGTAAGTGATGGTGTGGATGAGGATAATGTACATGGTATCTACTGGGGAGTGTTGGCAGAGGATGGGAAAGCAGGAGGCCCTGGCACCAAACATGACTTCCCATGGAGAGTAGAGATGGATGCATAAGGATTGATTCAGTGTTTGCCAACCCCAGTGAGTGCAGCTATAGAGGACATCCATATTGCCTTTTGATTAAATATTAAAATGTCTCCACTCTTTAATAAACACATGTAAAATTTATGTTTCAATTGCATGAGTGTCACTGTACCCTTCCTCATTCCTGTGACCCCTTCTACATTGCACTCATTTAATCTCATAATTATGTCTTGTGAGTTCTCACGTGGTGTACAGATGTACATTAAGTTTGGGCACTTCAGCAGGATGCCAGGATAAACGTTTACCTCCACCTACTAGTGCGCGCACACACACACACACACACACACACACACACACACACACACACACACACACACACACACACACACACACACACACACACACACACACACACACACACACACACAAAGTCCAGTGGCAGTTAGTGCTGTTTAAGAGGAGGGAGGACAACTTTTTTTCATGAGCATGGACTTATTTCTATTACAGCATATTGGATGACAGACAGTGACACATGGACAGACAGACACACATTCAATGCCGCCTTGCACACTCTTGCCTGCATCTAGCTGATATAGGATGTAATCATTATTCCCAACAGTAGAACATCAAAATGGCGCCCACGGATAGGGCTGCTGTACTTCTATCTCTTAGGAAACTTTGCAGTATTTTGTTTTTTATGTGTTATTTCTTACATTATTAGCCCAGCTTTTTTTGTGTTATTACATACAGCCGGGAAGAACTTTGGGATATCAGAGCGGCGGTAACTCACCAGCATTACCAGCATTACGACCAGGAATACGACTTTCCCGATTCGGATCCTTTGTTCGTAATCCCCAGGGCAATTTAACTGATTCCAGAGGCTGACCCAAAACACAGCTGACGGAGGAGAGGTACTAGGAGTGGACTTATAGTCCGACTTAGGAGGTGCGCACATCACCCACCGCTTCGAGTAAATTACTCGCTAATGTTCAGTCTCTGGATAATAAAGTTGACGAGCTCAGGGTGTGGATTTCCTTCCAGAGAGACATCAGGGATTGTAACATACTCTGTTTCACGGAAACATGGCTCTCTCGGGATATGCTATCTGAGTCCGTACAGCCAGTTGGGTTTTCAGTTCATCGCGTAGACAGGAATAAACATCTCTCTGGAAGAAGAAGTATGTTTTATGATTAACTACTCATGGTGTGATTGTGATAACATACAGGAACTCAAGTCCTTTTGTTCACCCGACCAAGAATGCCTCACAATCAAATGCCGACCGTATTACCTCCCAAGACAATTCTCTTCAGTTATAGTCAGAGCCGTGTATATTCCCACTCAAGCCGATACCACGACTGCCCTCAAAGAACTTCACTGGACTTTATGCAAACTGGAAACCACATATCCTGAGGCCGCATTTATTGTAGCTGTGGATTGTAACAAAGCAAATTCTGAGAAAAACGCTCCCGAATTTCTATAAATACATTGACTGTAGTACTCGCACTGCTAAAACACTCGACCACTGCTACTCCAACTTCCGGGATGCCTACAAGGCCCTCCCCTGCCCTCCCTTCGGCAAATCTGATCACGATTCCATTTTGCTCCTCCCTTCCTATAGGCAGAAACTCAAACAGGAAGTACCCATGCTGAGGACTATTCAATGCTGGTCTGACCAATCGGAATCCACACTTCAAGATTGTTTTGATCACGCAGACTGGGATATGTTCCTGCGTAGCCTCTGAGAATAACATTGACGAATACACTGATACGGTGACTGAGTTGACAGAAAGTGTATAGGAGATGTTGTACCCACTGTGACTATTAAAACCTACCCTAACCAGAAACCGTGGATAGATGGCAACATTCGCGCAAAACTGAAAGCGCGAACCATCGCATTTAACCATGGCGAGGTGACTGGGAATATGGCTGAATACGGACCTATTCAATCTCTCCCTCTCCCAAAGGTAACTGAACTAAATGACTATTGCCCCGTAGCACTCACTTCTGTCATCATGAAGTGCTTTGAAAGACTAGTCAAGTATCATATCACCTCTACATTACCTGACATCCTAGACCCACTTCAATTTATTTACCTCCCCAATAGATCCACAGACGATGCAATCGCCATCGCACTGCACACTTCCCTATCCCATCCAGACAAGAGGAATACCTATGTAAGCATTCAACACCATAGTACCCTCCAAGCTCATCATTAAGTTCGAGGCCCTGGGTCTGAACCTGTCCTGTGCAACTGGGTCCTGGACTTCCTGACGGGCTGCCCCCCCCAGGTGGTGAAGGTAGGAAACAACACCTCCACTTCGCTGATCTTCAACACTGGGGCCCCACAATGATGCATGCTCAGCCCCATCCTGTACTCCCTATTCACCCATGACTGTGTGGCCACGCACGCCTCCATCTCAATCATCATGTTTGCAGATGACACAACAGTAGTAGGTCTGATTACCAACAATGAGGAGACAGCCTACAGGGAGGAGGCGAGGGCCCTGGGAGTGTGGTGCCAGGAAAATAACCTCTCACCCAATGTTAACAAAACAAAGGAGATCATCGTGGACTTCAGGAAACAGCAGAGGGAGCACCCCCCTATCCACATCGACGGGACCACAGTGGAGAAGGTGGAAATCTTCAAGTTCCTCAGCGTACACTGACAAACTGAAATGGTCCAGACTTCTTCACCACACACAGACAGTGTCAATCTCAGGAGGCTGAAGAAATTTGGCTTGGCACCTAAAACCTTCACAAACTTTTACAGATGCACAATTGAGAGCATCCTGTCGGGCTGTACCACCACTTGGTACGGCAACTGCACCACCCGCAACCGCAGGGCTCTCCAGATGGTGGTGCGGTCTGCCCAACGTATCACCGGGGGATAACTACCTGCCCTCCAGGACACCTACAGCACCCGATGTCACTGGAAGGCCAAAAAGATCATCAAAGACAACAACCATCCGAGCCACTGCCTGTTCACCCCGCTATCATCCAGAAGGTGAGGTCAGTACAGGTGCATCAAAGCTGCGACCGAGAGACTGAAAAACTGCTTCTATCTCAAGGCCATCAGACTGTTAAATAGCCATCACTAGCACATTAGAGGCTGTTGCCCTATATACATAGACTTGAAATCACTAGGGACTTTAATAATGTTTACATATTTGGATTACTCATCTCATATGTATATACTGTATTCTATCTTATTCTACTGTATCTTAGTCTATGCCGCTCTGACACTGCTCACCCAAATATTTATATATTCTTAATTCCATTCCTTTACTTTAGATTTGTGTGTATTGTGTGTATTGTTGTTGTGAAATTGTTAGATATTACTTGTTAGATATTACTGCACTGTTGGAGCTAGAAACACAAGCATTTCGCTACACTGTAACGTCCAGGCCTGAGTGTACAGGCTGGAGTGTGTAGTTTTGTTTTGGTGTTGGGTTTCTTCAGTTCTAGGGTGTGTATTTCTATGTTGGGGTAATGGTTCCCAATTAGAGGCAGCTGAGTCTCGTTACCTCTAATTGGGAACCATATATATGTTTGGGGGTTTGCACTTGAGTTTTGTGGGTTATTGACGTTATGGTTATCGTGTTTAGGTTCATGCCATCGTGTTTAGGTTCATGCCATCGTGTTTAGGTTCATGCCATCGTGTTTAGGTTCATGCCATCGTGTTTAGGTTCATGCCATCGTGTTTAGGTTTATGTCAGTGTCCAGTTTAGGATTTAGCGTTTGTGTTCACGTCATCGTTTATTGTTTTGTTCATGTCACGTTCGCTAAATAAAGTATGTATTCTGGATACTTCGCTGCGCATTGGTCTGTCCCAGGAGATAATCGTGACATACACCCACAATAACATCTGCTAAAGACATGTATGTGACAAATAAAAAAATTGATTTTATTTGCAAACGAGAGTTTCTATTGGACAAATTCAAGTATGTTTATCCCCGTTTTGTTCCGTTTGCTTCCGTTTTAAGAAACGTTTTTCAACAAAATTGGCGGAATGAATACACCCCTGATCATGCGTAAACACAGTTCACTTTCATACCAGCCATGTTGTATTCCTTCTCGCATCTATACGCTCTCTTTGTTCAAAACTGTTCCACTATTGTCTTTCTCTCTCTTTGAATACTATGAAAAGTACTTCATCCAGAATTTGGCACCAAGAATCAGATTTGTCAGCATCTCCTCTTTAAAACAAGCTATGAAGATGAATTCCAAATAAAAAGCGCAGTAAATCTAAAAATATACCATTTACCAGCAGTGATGTCCTACTGTTTATACTGTAAAATAAAAAAGCAACAACAAAACTGATTGGATGAGAAGGCTGTGCTGCAATGTTTTTGGAGGAACTAGTTATGACACATTTGTTATATAAATTCAGATCTTGCTTTAGCTTTGAGTTTCCATTTGTCAATTGACCTTGATAAATCACTTGAGTGATCACTGTATAGTTCAAAGGACAATGGGGTATTACATCCAAATGAAAGAGAGGGGTATTTGACTGTGGTTTAGACTGTATTGTAAGTCAATGGTGTAACCAACGTCTTCATGGTAGAGAGTTTACTGACTGCAGAGTATGGAATAATCCATGTGCAGATTCTATCACTGGAGCATAACTTGTGGCTGTGATAACTCTTACAGCTCCCACCCACTAATGTTAAACTTGGACACAGCCCAATTCAGAACTGTCGGCGTAAGCGGTTTTATGGAGGGAGGGGGGATGGCGAAAATGCGATGGGGGTGAGTGTAGAGCGTTCAGCGGGGAGTGGCTGCGTATTTTACGGTAATGGATGTACCACATGGAGATCCGGTTAGTGATGTGTTTGGAGCGCTACGGGACTCGTGGGCTCAGTGCCCTGCTCCTCTGTGTCTGCGGAAAAAGAGAGAGATGCTTGTGGCTTTTAAAAAGATTAATCCACCTGGGCCGTGGGAGGGGGGGTAATCCAGAGGGAGCCTTTATTTCTGCTCACTTTGCAGCAAAGAGTGCAGTTTTAATGTCAGGTTGGGACACCCCGAGCCTCACTGCATTTCCTGTGTGCCGTCACATAATCGCTGTTGCATTTTAACCAAATTAACTCACACGAATGGATCCTCTTCACGCATATGTAAACAAATACAGAGATACATACATGGGTACATAAATACAGACAGATGATAGATTTAATTTCAAACAACAAAATATTTGGCATCCTGTTACATTGTAGACCTAACAGCAACAGTAGCAGCAACATATCTCTCAAATGGTAAAGGGATAGTGGCCTGTGATCAAAATATTTTCCTCCAAAAGATGGCAACCGCATTTAACCAATAAGAGATTTTTTTATCATTATCCAATGTGACTGGACGTAGGCCTACCTTAAACAACCATAACCTACCCCATACCGCTTGTCTTTGGAAGAGCTCAAAGTCTCCCACAATGTTGGGAGTCCTCAACCCACCCCTGGCCCAAACTCTTTGAGATGATGAATGGTAGCATAAGGAGTGATTGAGGCCCTATCCACCGGTGGCTACTAATTTAAGGAGAGATTTATCAAACGTGGGGATGCACTCCGCTGGGGGCGCGTCTCCATAACAGGGTGCCGGGGTCCCATGAAGATGAATGGGGGTAATTACTGTCTCTCTTCTCCGTTCACAGCCCTTTTTCCCCTTCTCTGTTTCCTGTGGTTCAGGAGCTGGTAATTTGTCTCTTTACATATGGCACACCGTGCATTTTAATGGCACCCCTTTATGTTTTAACCCATCACTTCACTGTGTGGTCATGATGGCACCCCTTTATGTTTCAACCCATCACTTCACTGTGTGGTCATGAAGAAAGAGCCATGCCTGTTTTTAAAATTGCATTTCATTTCAATTACTCTGCATTTCATTTCAGAGTAATTGTTGACAACAAATATAATCACTACTGTCTGTGCATCAGCTCAAGTTACTGTCTGTGCATCAGCTCAAGTTTTGGTAACTAAGAACTCTTGATTTTCCATATCCCTTTATACCGGTATGGGAAAAACACCTTTTATACTTCCACTTCAGTAAGACATTTTTGGCAGCTTATAGCATTTTATCACTACAAAAGAAAATATCTAGAGCCCAGCAAACCCTGAGATCGGAAGCTTGACGTGGCAGATAGATTTGACCTCATATGCTGTTGTATGTTCCATCTCCAGGGAAGTGGAAATGTTGAAGGACTTCCAGCCACCAGCTTGTCCTGCCTGTGTTACCTGACCCAACCAGAGATTCAGACACACCCACTGTCTGTAGCAGCGTGCCAATCCCTGGAACCCTGTGATCCCACGGCGCTGAGTAATGTCACACACACACACACACACTGTTTTGGGTAATGGGAATGGGGTGCAGAGAGGGAGTTTAAGAGGAGTGCAGGTGGCACAAGGCTGGTGCAGACATCTCCTCGTCGCTCCCTTAGCCGCACCGGTACCATCTGTCATCAGCGTGAACATCTGCAAACCCAAGGTGCCCTTGTCAACCAATGTTACAGCAGCATTAGATTTTAGTGCAGTGATTCAGCTGGATTGGACTTGTGCACACTGGGTAAATTCTCCTCAAGGCAAATCTGTCTGGCTCGCATGACATCCCATCCACTGACTGTCAATTTGGCCTTAGTCTTCTCTTTCTTTATGAGCCTTGACCCCTCCAGATTATACCGTAAAACAGATGGCCTCACATCCCCTCCTTGTTTTCACTCTCTTTCTGGAGGAATTTGGGGTATCACTGAGTCTCAGTGTGCATGTTGTATTTTAGGGAAATGTGAATGCATGAGGCTTTACAGGAGTTATTTTACCATCTACTTGAATGGTAAAAATCACTTGGTTGATAGTATCTCCCTAAATAAATATTATAATCATGTGTATTTTACATTCAGATATATTTTCACTAATTGAACCGCATGTGGTACACAGTGCTGCAATAGGATTCAACACAGACCATGTCTATGCAGTAGTTCTGCTGACTGAGGCCTCCTCTAGCCTACTCCATATGGTGCTGAAGCACTGATCTGGATTACAGCAACAAGATCAAAACAATATGCCCATTGTCCACCATGCACGGATATAATCTCAAGGATTACTCTGGAATGAAACCAACGGCCGCCTCTAAAGATGATACAGAGAATGATATGAGGATTTTACGGAAGGCTTGGCAGAGAAGCTCTTTTTGAGATTTCCTGATCTTTGAGATTTCAAGGTTTTTTTCTTATTATTATCTGTGCTTGCACATGAAGCTGCTAGACTCAGAGCATTGGGCAATGCTTACCTCCCACAGCTGCCTCTAAACCAATACACATGCACTTGCTCACAAATGTGGAGCTCCGAAACCATCTGCTGAGAGAGTGAGGACGACTCTGTCCAGTTAATTGTGAATTAGAGGCAGCAGCTGAGGATGCAAACTGTGGCCTGGCCACACAGAGTGGTACTGCTGCTCAGTAAACTAACAAATCTGCTAACAAATTCACATGCACATCAAGATTATGGGTGTCACGCTCTCACACACTCTCCCAAGAACAGAATGAAAGTAGTGGGCAATAATTCATCATTGTCGTTGGGGAACAGCACACCATCTCTATATTGAAAGATTATACATTCTTCAGGGCCACTGGCATGTCATGTCATTTAAAAGGCCTATAACCGTGTTGAAAGTAGGCGTAAGTATATTGCTTTTCAGTTGTTGTAATTATCAGAAAAAAATATATATCTATTGCCAAATGACCTCTCCATTAACAGCAGGCCAACGTATGCATGGGCAGGTTGGGATATGGTCAGTCTGCACTCAGAGGTGTCAGGCCCATTGGCGGCACAGGGGCACATGCCCCCTCAGATTTGTCCCCCCCAAAAAAATTCTTTGTTGTTGTTGTTGTTTCTCTGTAATACTACTAGCCACCTAGCAATTTTATAAAGTTGGCTTTAGCTAGCCCAGATAGGTTCCCAACCTCATAACTAGCTATCAAGAGGACATTTCAGGCTATCAAGGAAGTTAGAGTAGCTTGTCTAACTATCTTAGCTGGCATGCCTGCTGGCAAGGTTGGTAGACTTTAGAAAACCAAGCAATTACTAAATGTACTGAATAAGACTAACATTCCTTTCATTATTTTACCCAGATTTTAGCAGAGAGGCATATTTAGTCATTTAAAAAAAATAACCACCAGTCAGGAAGATACAGACAACACAAGAGGTATGCTTAGATGTGCAGAAAAATAAACATATTTTTTACATAGAATTAAGCAAAATGATTATAGCTCTAGATTGCAGGAAAAAGCTGTTTCAGGTGTTTGAAAAATGATTTAACTTCCACCGCACAGCCATCCTCACCTTACTTTGTGCCAGTGGCGTGTATTCATGGTGCCAAAAATGTACCAAGAAAAAAATTTAAAATAAACATAGAAACTATTTTTTATATTTCGTCTTTCTGTGTTTCATAATTTTTCTTCAGTTCGCAATAGGCTGAATGTATCTCATCTGAGAAAGCATCCGAGCGAGCGAAACAGCGCCCCTCTGTATGTGTAGGTCATCTATCTCATGCTATCTGGTCAAAAAGATGATGACATTGTTGCCGCCTGTAGCATTGAATGCAATCGAAGCCAGCGAGCATTTGGCCTCCCTTGATAAAATAATTATACAATTATAGCCAATCAGTGTTGAGGTAAACTGAGTGAGCCCAACTGGGAATGGTCCTGGCGCACCAAAGAAAAGTGTCAAGGGAAGCCAGTTTGGATTTGGATTCACTCCAATCACATCACATCGAGAGCAATATGTCCTTGACAGAAACAACTTGAATTGTTGCATCTCATTGTCCTCCAGTGGTTAGCTAGCTAGCTAAAATTGACCCTTTCCTAAATCAGCCATGGATGGAGATAAGGATTTGCACTTGTGGTTTTACTTAATTCTCTGTACTGACCAATGATTATAACGGCGATTCTGATCCAACCATAAATTCATACATTGTGCCTCTGGCCTGAGAGGATGGAAGTTCAATATGTAGCTAGATGTAGTAGACTAATGTTAACTAGCTAACGTTGGCCATGAAAGGAAGTTGGGCTAGCGAGCAAGCATTTTAGCCAGGTAGCCTAGGGCAACAAAAAATGTAAGCGTGTAGGCTACTGTATGTATGAAAGAGAGGAGGAGGGCATTGGCGTTTCTCTACAAGAAGGGTGAGTCAACATGTTTTTTCTACTTGCACGAACACAGACACACACATAAATCAGAACCATGGACAGCCACATCATATTTAGCTTACATTGATTGGACTAAATCATTTTTGGTATTTTTTAGTTGTCACTGTATTAGACTAAGCATAGATGATTTGATGATGTTGGAATGGTGCTGGAATAGTGGAGGCAGCTCCTGTTTTCTTTGCGACTTTCGTTAACTCTCCGTGGTTCTAAATCAATAGTTGTTTAGTAGTCCAAAAACGTCGGAAACATTAACTTGCTTCACCATGCTGTAGGTCATGTACAGTGAGGGGAAAAAAGTATTTGATCCCCTGCTGATTTTGTACGTTTGCCCACTGACAAAGAAATGATCAGTCTATAATTTTAATGGTAGGTGTATTTGAACAGTGAGAGAAAATAACAACAAAAAAATCCAGAAAAACATGTGAAAAATGTTATAAATTGATTTGCATTTTAATGAGGGAAATAAGTATTTGAACCCCTCTCAATCAGAAAGATTTCTGGCTCCCAGGTGTCTTTTATACAGGTAACGAGCTGAGATTAGGAGCACACTCTTAAAGGGAGTGCTCCTAATCTCAGTTTGTTACCTGTATAAAAGACACCTGTCCACAGAAGCAATCAATCAATCAGATTCCAAACTCTCCACCATGGCCAAGACCAAAGAGCTCTCCAAGGATGTCAGGGACAAGATTGTAGACCTACACAAGGCTGGAATGGGCTACAAGACCATCGCCAAGCAGCTTGGTGAGAAGGTGACAACAGTTGGTGCGATTATTCGCAAATGGAAGAAACACAAAAGAACTGTCAATCTCCCTCNCCTTCCCTCAGCCAGGGCATTGAAAATGGGTCGTGGATGGGTATTCCAGCATGACAATGACCCAAAACACACGGCCAAGGCAACAAAGGAGTGGCTCAAGAAGAAGCACATTAAGGTCCTGGAGTGGCCTAGCCAGTCTCCAGACCTTAATCCCATAGAAAATCTGTGGAGGGAGCTGAAGGTTCGAGTTGCCAAACGTCAACCTCGAAACCTTAATGACTTGGAGAAGATCTGCAAAGAGGAGTGGGACAAAATCCCTCCTGAGATGTGTGCAAACCTGGTGGCCAACTACAAGAAACATCTGACCTCTGTGATTGCCAACAAGGGTTTTGCCACCAAGTACTAAGTCATGTTTTGCAGAGGGGTCAAATACTTATTTCCCTCATTAACATGCAAATCAATGTATAACTTTTTTTCACATTCGTTTTTCTGGATTTTTTTGTTGTAATTCTGTCTCTCACTGTTCAAATAAACCTACCATTAAAATTATAGACTGATCATTTCTTTGTCAGTGGGCAAACGTACTATATCAGCAGGAGATCAAATACTTTTTTCCCTCACTGTAACTGTTTGTTACATGCAATATGCTTTGTGGACTTCACCTATGTGTTGTGATAGTTGTGCTGTTTGCAGTAAAACCTGTTAGTTCATATGCCTTGCCACTAGTATATGAACTAACAGGTTATACTGCAAACAGCACAACTATCACAACACAGGTTGTAATATGGCTTTTTTTCTGGCTTTTTTAAATGTATTTTTTATTTCACCTTTTTTTAACCAGGTAGGCCAGTTGAGAACAAGTTCTCATTTACAACTGCGACCTGGACAAGATAAAGCACAGCAGTTCGACAATAAACAACAACACAGAGTTACACATGGGATAAACAAACGTACAGTCAATAACACAATAGAAAAATCTATATACAGTGTGTGCAAATGGAGTAAGGAGGTAATAAATAGGCCAATGGTAGCGAAGTAATTACAATTGAGCAAATTAACACTGGAGTGATAGATGTGCAGATGTTGATGTGCAAGTAGAAATACTGGTGTGCAAAAAAAGTCAATAAAAACAATATGGGGATGAGGTAGTTGGATGGGCTATTTTCAGATGGGCTGTGTACAGCTGCAGCGATCGGTAAGCTGCTCAGATAGCTGATGCTTAAAGTTAGTGAGAGAGATATAAGTCTCCAGCTTCAGCGATTTTTGCAATTTGTTCCAATCATTGGCAGCAGAGAACTAGAAGGAAAGGTGGCTTGGCTTCCCCAGTGATTTTACCCACACACCGCTACTTCTTTGTGCCCCCTCAGATTTTTGGGGTACATGACTCCCTTGACTGCACTTTTAGAAACATGAACACACTCATTATCCTGACTGTTACAGGTTTATAGTAGGCAAGAGAAAATCTTGAAAAGTGCCTATTGTGACAGTGTTGAAGGCTGCATTCTGTAAATAAAATAGGCTACCCAGTACGCAAACAAATGGCCCTGCAAGCAGCTCAACATTCAAGATCGGACAAAAAGTGCCTGGCAATTGGGCTGCTTTTGAAAACAGCACCTGCAAGATATGTGTCCCTCACAAGAACAACAAAAAGTCTCTCTAATCCTCTCAAAAAATATTGGCACTCTCTGTTTAACTCAAAAGTAGACCTATAGAAGAAACCAAAGCACAAGCTGAAAATGCCTGTGGGTTTCTAACAACAAAAGTCTCAACTCTACTGTGTAGCAATTTGTCACCTGGCTTGTTTATTTTCTTCTGCTTATTTAGGACTCTCCTTTGTCCTAATGGGCTCAATAGCGGGATTTTCGTGCCGGCAAGGCGCGAATCACAGGTTAGAGTAATGAGACTCCAATTTACAGGCACCACACGGTAAATTAGGCTTGGCCCTCAACGTTGGGTAAGCTCACAAAATACAACATGGTTTCGTTTTAACTATGCTATTTTCTTAACTCAACTATAGCACACAAAAAAATATTTTCACAAGAAATACAGTATATTATATTCATCAAGGGAATCTCACCATATTGGAATGTTTTATATTCTCTACTTGAGAGGCAAAAACAACGGATTTAGGAATAGCCAACTGTAGGCTGTGTTTAAATGGTTGCCTTAAGTGCTTACAACACATTTCATGTCAGTGGGAGCAAGTTTAGAGAATAGTATGGAACATAAATTTGTAGTCCCAAAGGTTTCCTGTGTTTCGCGTTGGCGACAGCAGGCCTCATGCACTTTCACAGGTGATTTATTGACGGGCCTCCACTTAACCAGTGAGTGAGAACCTTAAGCCAAGAGTTCAACTAAGGATAACATGAACCGACTATAAGAAACATTTAGGGAGCTATGGGATGTAGGCTGCAGTCATTGCCTTGTTTGGTAGAAGTCTTCTAAACCTATTATGTATAGATAATTACAACGCAGAGATGGGAGTTCAATATTTAATCTCAAACTGTGACACTTAATAGTTCCAGGCCTTACTTCTCACCCTGAAACCTGTAGTAGCCTACAGTAGGCCTTCAATGTTTACTGATTTGTACATCGGTTGAAGGGAAAGTGTGTGTGTGATGTAAATTCATTCCTTTTTATTTGCTCACTCTTCACTTTTCACTTTTCAACCAGGTACTTAAAAAGTGTCAGCCAGGCAGGGAGAGAATGAGCCTTGCTTGATGATGGGTAGAAAGAGAACAAGAGAGAGCAAGAGCTGGACAAAGCGGGATTGGGTGGTATTTGAGGGTAGAGGAGAGAGAGAAGAAAGGGGGGTAGAATTCAAAGCAGATGGTAATGCTGGCACCTGTCTTGTGCTGAAATCTGTTTGGAGCTGTTTTCCACATGTAAAGAAGCCAATCCTGCTTATTGTGGGGGAAAAAAACTGAGGTTTAACCCTTTGTGACCAAGCCTATCATAATGGGATGCCCCCTCAGTACAGGAGGAGATCCAAAACCGCCTCTTATTCCCTCCACTCTCTCACACCCAGGCCTTGTAGTCAAACAGAGGGCTCATTCATGGTATGAACAGGAGAGAGCCTAATTTCAAGCTTTAATCTGTAGGCCACATGCTGCACAACGCCAAGCACCAAACAGCCGTGTCAGACGCAGTGTTAAATGCAACTCGTATTTATTTGGCCAGGCAGACTAAGAATCTCTTCCAGGTGGTTACATGTATTAGTTTTGACATTACATTTGCCTTCCATCTTTCCCAGGACATCAGTGGTCAATGAAGCTTCTCCTTAAAAGTCCAAAGCAGACGTTTTTATCTCAATATTGAATCATTTCTGGTTAACAATTAAGTACCTTACTGTGAAAAATAGCTTCTTTGCAAATAGAAATTTCTCAAGCAATAATTTTACTAGGACTGTCTGGGAGTGGTCTGAGTCTGGAGGGGTAAACTAGCTGTTATTGGCAAGAGGTTTGGAACTCTTGTTCTTATTGATGACAACAAGGCAAAAACATACACCAAGGGCATTATGGTCATTTTCACACTTTCACAGTTTTATTCCAACCTCATCGTGTGGAAACATTTATACATAAGAAAAATACAGGAAAATCACGTTTTTGAGTGCACTGGGCCTTTAAGAAGCTATGGAAATGTTAAGTTGACCTATAGTTCCACAAATGTTAGGGTATTAGGTTTTTGTACATAGGGTTAGCTGACTATTCTGAAGTAAAGGGCTAGGTATAGTGTCTCATTGTATGGCAAAATGAAGGACAAACTGCTCTTTTTGTTATTCATCTTCTGGAACAAATGAATCCAACGTTCTTGCAAATGATCATCTGTGAACACTATACACAAAACATTTTTTTGACAGATATTAAATTAAATAATTTGACAGATATTAAAATAATCATATACATACATTTCAGTATGTATTGCATTGTTCTGCAGACATCTTCTTGAAAACCACACCTATAACCACAGCCCATGAGAGGTGCACAATGCAATGTTCCAAAGCCAACAGCAGAGAGCGCCAGAGTACTCATTGTGTCCCTGAAGGTTGGTTGTTCCTCCTGCATGCCACCGGTCTTTCTGTTCCAGCACAACCACATCCAGCCCCACCTCAACTCACACACGTTCTATTTGGACCAAAGAACAGACACCTGTCAAAGGTTATTGTCGCCAGGGTGTTTCAACCCTTGCCAAACTTTTATAAACTGAAATAGCTTTCCTTCCCCTCCAATCACATATATTTTTTAAGGTGAACCACAAATTGATTCCAGGTTTTCACACATAGTAACTTAGTGTTTGGGGCTATTTGGAACAGAAACAATTACAAACAAACCTGTATTACACCACTTCTTTGTTCATGGATTTGAGTTAGAAAGAAAGAAAAATAAAACATTCAGTTTCCCCTTCAGGTTATTTTAGGTTGTGTTTATATGTCTTCGTTTTGCCCATGTTTTAAGCAGAAATGTTTCTGAGTATGTACATGATGAAACTGCTTGGGCAATGCATGCTCAATGAGTACACAATGCACAGAACATTTTTACATTGTTTGAAGTTGCTCCACCTCAGGAAAATGAATTGCAGTTGACTATGTGAAATCTTGTAGGAATGTGATGATGGAGTAATGGACAGGGCTAAAGGCTTGGTGTGGGTGTAGTTGTATCACAACCTGACATTGCCCGTATTCTAGATCTGGGTTTCGGATGAGTCTGGGTGCTCAGAGCACGCTGGCATGCAACCTGATGTGGCACACACACATAAACAAACACACACACAAACCCCAACAATGGTCTGCTTTATAATGTGCCTACCGATGCCATGGTAACCCCCTCGTCCTGGGCAAGATGGGTGGAGTGGTGTGCCAAAAAAATGCCATGGTTACTTTTTTTTCTTAAACCACGTTGCCCAGAAACCTTTGAAATGTAATAAGGGAAACTAGTGGGTCGGCACATTATGCCAGGAGTGTGAGGGAGAGCAGAGGAGAGAGTTAAATTTACATTTTAGAGTGTCCTGTCTCTGAGGCAAACATTTTGCCTTGAGTGGAAAATTGCTAACATGTGATTACTGATCAGAAACTGTAGAGGGCCAGGCAGGGAAGGCCAGAGAGTGCTTCATCCACTATTAGGTACAGTACGGATGATACGGCTGTACCACTCTTGTTCTACAGATTACTTTAGTGGTATGGTTTTAGCCAATAAAACTGTTTTTGAGTGATAATCCACCTACAGTATACACCATCAGTATCTGAAAGCTCTTGAGCTGCATGTAAATGTATGTGAGTGTATCTGGAACACTTATATAACATTATAGCAGCACGGGAACTGTAGAGGTAAGTCGAGGTTCCAGAAGAGGGCAGTGGTGATTTTATGTTGGCAGCAACTTTTGGAGCCGGAATGGTTTTGATAAAGTCAAGAGATGACGGATGTATGTACTGTATGTGTTTTTGATTGGGTATTGTTAGGAGTTTCTCGAGACATTTCCATATTACCCGGGATCATCTAGGCATTGCGCCCACTCCCTCTGCTTGTAGGCCCCGCTGAGGCCTGAAGAGATTGAAGACAGCGCTTCAACCCCCTTTTGTGTGGGGTCACACAAAAGGGTCCCGTCTAGCGCTTTTTAATTCAATTGGGGCAACGTGCCAAGCCCAGCTTCTCTGTAACAGCTAGCACGCCATAACAGGCCCTATAATTACCACTCATCCCACACCTCGGGTCCCCATCCAGGCTTTGTCTCTCTTTCTCTCTCCGTACACAGCCTCTTTCCTCTATCTTCTGCTCACTTGCGTACTCGTTCACATGCATGTAACATTCACAGATGACAGGAGCACTTACGCAAAATCACCTGGGAATACATGGCGTTGTGGTGGCTCTCTCCTTCACAGTCTGTCAATGACTACAAATGAGACCCTGGATAAACACAAATATCTGTATCATGATCCAGCTATGACTATACTGGACAGACAGACAGTGAGGCAGACGGACAGACTATATGGTATCTGTGTAAGTTGATGGAAATAGTGACTTACAGTGGCAAACAGTGTTATGGATAATAGTACTGGTTTCTTTGGAATAAGCACAAGTCAAGTCAATGAAAGTGCAAGTTACATTTTTATCTTAGACATTTCTTTTTTGTTTTCCATAATAGGCTTGACTAAATGGAATTCACAGTAATGTTTTCCTCATGGGCAGTGACTAAATGTTTATACCACTGAGGAAAATTACTTTCTTTTGTTTTCGTTATGCTCATCAACAACAGACTTCCATCCAGTTAGAATGTGCAGGCATTATGGAGGGGAACCAAGAAGACGTCATGTCGCAAGGTGAAGGAACCACAAGAAAAGGGTGATTTGTGGAGGACAGGACACACGAGACACAGCTATTGAAGTCAATGGTCATTTTATTCAATTCACTATCAGTAGCAACCATTTTTGTGAAATTCGTAGATTTTATTCACAGAGACTGAAGATAAATGTACAAGGTCTGTAACATGATTTTATTCACAGAGACTGAAGATAAATGTACAAGGTCTGTAACATGATTTTATTCACAGAGACTGAAGATACAGTGGGGCAAAAAAGTATTTAGTCAGCCACCAATTGTGCAAGTTCTCCAACTTAAAAAGATGAGAGAGGCCTATAATTTTCATCATAGGTACACTTCAACTATGACAGACGAAATGAGAAAACAAAATCCAGAAAATCACATTATAGGATTTTTAATTTATTTATTTGCAAATTATGGTGGAAAATAAGTATTTGGTCAATAACAAAAGTTTATCTCAATACTTTGTTATATACCCTTTGTTGGCAATGACAGAGGTCAAACGTTTTCTGTAAGTCTTCACAAGGTTTTCACACACTGTTGCTGGTATTTTGGCCCATTCCTCCATGCAGATCTCCTCTAGAGCAGTGATGTTTTGGGGCTGTCGCTGGGCAACACGGACTTTCAACTCCCTCCAAAGATTTTCTATGGGGTTGAGATCTGGAGACTGGCTAGGCCACTCCAGGACCTTGAAATGCTTCTTACGAAGCCACTCCTTCGTTGCCCGGGCGGTGTGTTTGGGATCATTGTCATGCTGAAAGACCCAGCCACGTTTCATCTTCAATGCCCTTGCTGATGGAAGGAGGTTTTCACTCAAAATCTCACGATACATGGCCCCATTCATTCTTTCCTTTACACGGATCAGTCGTCCTGGTCCCTTTGCAGAAAAACAGCCCCAAAGCATGATGTTTCCACCCCCATGCTTCACAGTAGGTATGGTGTTCTTTGGATGCAACTCAGCATTCTTTGTCCTCCAAACACGACGAGTTGAGTTTTTACCAAAAAGTTCTATTTTGGTTTCATCTGACCATATGACATTCTCCCAATCCTCATCTGGATCATCCAAATGCTCTCTAGCAAACTTCAGACGGGCCTGAACATGTACNAGGAGCCTCTTAAAGAAGAAGTTACAGGTCTGTGAGAGCCAGAAATCTTGCTTGTTTGTATGTGACCAAATACTTATTTTCCACCATAATTTGCAAATAAATTCATTAAAAATCCTACAATGTGATTTTCTGGATTTTTTTTCCTCATTTTGTCTGTCATAGTTGAAGTGTACCTATGATGAAAATTACAGGCCTCTCTCATCTTTTTAAGTGAGAGAACTTGCACAATTGGTGGCTGACTAAATACTTTTTTGCCCCACTGTAAATGTACATGGTCTGTAACATGGAAGCACTTCAATGACAGGCCTCTGACATGTGACAGCACCTTGTAGTATGTATCCACCATGGACTGCACTTCCAGAACAATAGGCAGCCCAAAATACAATACAAATAGTAAATTCTTTAAGTACACATTGGTACATTGAACCCCCCCACACACATACATACACACACACATATACACACACAGCGTTGAATTGGTTCAGAAATGGTGCTTCTCTAAGTCTACATATGGCAGGGTACTAGGACTGGCAAAGCCCGGGCACAGCTGCTTGGAGAGGGCTTCTTGGTGTTTTTGTGTCCGTGTCCTCTCCCTCACACACACAGACACACACACACTCACACTGGGTGCATCCTGGTAACACACAGCTCCTGATTGGTGCTCCATCCGTGTTTTCCCTTATTGACTTATTTATATATTTATTAGGCATCACGGGAAGAGGATTTAGGCTGGCGGAGTGAGCGCAGGAATGGCGTCGGACAGACAGTGTGACCCAGGGCTCAGGTGGCAGCTGTGCTACGACTTCTCTGCCAGGTCATGGTGGATGGTAGGGATACTCCCTGTCTATCTCTATCGCTTTCTCCATTACTCTCGCTTTCTTCTTCTCTCTCTCTCCTTTGACCATCTCTTCATTCAATTGAAAAAATGTATTTCATTAAAATGACATTTGAGTGGAGGTTGTTGCTCAGGTATAGGGCATAGAAAATGTTTTGTTACTGTGGGTATCTACTTTTAAAATGGCAAGTTGATGGTCAGGAATCAATTGATTGAATGTTTGATGAAGTGATTTCTGGTGAGAGGATGTATTGTTGTGCGAGGGTCTAGTTGACTTGGGTGAAAGTATTCCTATAGAGAAGTTGGAGTCACCTGCATCAATTGGTATTGGAATGATGGTGTAGTCATCAAAATCCTGATGACAATTGTGATAATTTTGTGTTTTCAATAATGCTTTTTCTTTGGGCTACTTTAAATGGTAAAAAGCTCAATGGTGTGTGTTTACAAAATTAGGTTTCTGCCCTGAACTCTACTTTCATTGCTAGTTTTTTTTAAAGTGAAAGTTGGTAGATACTTAACGCCACTCACACAATTATTTAACAGAATTCAGTGCAAGATTAAATATTTTAATTGCCGTGGAATAAAGACTGACTGTTATTAAATACAATATTATCTCTATTGCTATCCTATTACTCTCAGAATATTGTGACTTCAAATGTTTTGAAAATACTTGTTACTTTTGGCATGCATACATTTATCGTATCATATCACCTACTGAATAATAAATGATCTCATATTTGAGATTAAAGATAATGCAAAATGGATATAGTTTCAAACTGTACTTCAGCTTGTACTTAATATTCAGTGTTTTCCCCACAAGTCTTTAAAGAAAAATGGACAGAGGACTGTTTCTAATAAGGATTGATTGGAGGTATAATTATCAAAAAGCGTAACGCAATGATTTTAGGTCATATTTTTGCGTCTACATAGCCTACATTTTTCACCCATATATATCATATATCCTGCTTTATACACATACAAAACAACTAGAACAATTTTTGCGCCCTTAGGTTCAGAACCAGATGCCAGCCACAATCATTTGACCCTTTACATCAGACCCCTTTATATTAAATAGTACATATTGATAGCATTGATCATTCTGTACCACTCTTGTTTGCATTGCATTGATTGTCCTTTGTGTGTTGGTACACAGCGCAGAGGTGTCCTGAGGCCTGACACAGTTAGAAAACCCTTCCCTGCAGTGCCAGCCTGCTGCGCTCACTGCTATGTAGGGCACTGCAGGGCCTGCTGCCTTGGTGAGAGGGGGAGAGGGAGGAGGAGAGAAGGATAGGGAGGCCGGCCAGAACTGGGGCCCCACGTAGGGGGGTGGCAGGGGATGAGGCGACTGCAGGGTGCTGGGGCACAGGGGTGGGCAAGGCTGGGTTATTATGGCTGGCAAAGGAACGTTCTCTCACCCTGTGGAGTATCAGCAGGCCCTGTTAACCGGAACGTACGTGTCAGCACATCTAGTATTGTTCTAGCACTCTTACTGTCATTGCTAGGGCCTGATTCTGTGTCTTCATTGGTTGTGTTTCATGACTGCTTATGTATATAAGTCTGTAATAGACTGTTCCTTACTGTATCATTCCATTGAAACCTCACACTCAAATGTGCCTAAACACATTTCTCTTCATCTTATGTCCCTCCTGTCCAGGAGACCTCTCCTACCAAAACTGAACGTCTGTCTGTCTGCAGACCCTCCTGCCATTATCCCTACCTTTCTGTCTCACTTTCTCCGCTGTTCCTCAACCTGTCTGTCTGACTGTCTGACTTTCTCCCCTGTTCCTCAACCTGTCTGTCTGTCTGTCTGTCTGACTTTCTCCCCTGCTCCTCAAGCTGTCTGTCCTCTTCCTCTCCAGACAACGACCCCGCCGGTGCCCTTATCCCTCTGTCTGTCTCTTCCACTTTCTTTTCACCCAGATGACCCTGCCACAACCCCTTTCCTTCTGTCTGTCTATCTGTCTGGCTCTCTCTACCCAGATGCCCTGGCCACTGCCTGGCGTTCTCTGTGTCTCCCTCTCCCACTGCACAGATGCCTGGCTTGGCCTGCAACAGCTGTCTCGCCATGTGCTGCTACCAAGTGTTGCCGCCGACAGTGGGGGGGTGGGGTGTGAGTCATGAATATTCATATTCTCTTGGATCCACTCTACCAAACAGAGCCTGCCACTGCTAAGGAGGCTCTACCCATCAATGGGGGGGAAAAGAGGGAGGAAGATGGGGGAAACTGCAGGGAGGAAAGAAGGAGGGATTGAGATAGAGAGGGAGAGGGTACCGGACCAGACCAGACCAGACTGTATGGCCCGGTTCCATAAAACAACGCTCTCCTCTCAGAGGTGTGAAAGAGTGAACACAGGAAGCAGAGGGATGGAGCAAGGGATGGGGCAAGAAGAGAGGGGGGAATGGGTATCACAATATGGAGAAAGAAAGAAGATTTTAGGATTAATATGAAATATTACTTTTTTGTTCAATTGTGGTCAAATATGAATTGCGCTTCCAAGGCATCCTTACTGTACAGTTCTAGGATAGAATTGTAGCTACATCATTGTTTTCATGTAGTAGCTAAATCCCACCCGGATCTAAAAAGACTAGAATATTGGCAGCTGCTGTTCTCAAGTGAATGGATGTACATAATGACAATGATTTCCTCATCTTTTATTAATAATATGAATCCATATTTGAAATCATGTTTAATACAAACATAGATACCAAGAGATAAATATGTTTAGATACGAATAAGGAAACATTGGCACAACAACATCCGTTAGGAAAAGCAAATGGATGCTTGTGCAAGCAGAGGGTGGACTGGAATGGAGAGTTAAATCAATAAATCAATTTCAAACCAAGGGATAGACAGAATATCAGATGAAGTGGATGATAAGAGAGAGGGAACGAAAAGAAGCTTTGGAGAATATAGCGAGAAAAGGAGAGCTGGAGAGAGGTATGGAGAGATAGCAGATGAAGATAGACAGTAGGGGTGGGGGGAAGCCGATCTGAGAGGGCCAGTCTAGTGGGTCTCCCTCTCTCTTTCATGGAGAGCCAGGAAAACAGATTATACCAGTGCTGGTCTCTCCTGGGGGAGGACCAGCCTACTCTCCCAGAACCCCCTTCCTTTAAACCCCCTTGCAGCTACCCCTCTCCATGGTACTGGCTGGAGCCAGACCTGAGTTAATCACAGAGGTGAAGTGTATTTCCAATGGGGCTCTGAGATGTGGAGCCACACATGTACTCAAATGACAACAACAAAAGACATAATTTCATGTCTTTCCACACAGAAACGAGATGTTGGTGGCTTGGTTTTGATTGCAATTCATCAGCCTGAGAAAACACTGCATTGTTTCCCGCTTTGTGGGAATAACCTAGCGGATCTAAACGTATACACACAGAACACTTGACCTTGTTTAAGAAAAAGCCTTTGTGTTCCCTTTCAGTGGCTTTGAAGAACTGTGGCTGGAGCTTTAACTGAAAGAGTGGGAGCTGGCAGAGAGAGAAGTGTGTATCATAATTTACTTTGTTCTTGTCATGATTAACAGCATCTCACCAAGCACTTCACTCATGCACACATGTGCAAACAATACACACACATCCAAAAGCCATACACTCATACAAACATTTACCTTTCTCATAAACACATGCGCACGCACACACACACACACACACACACACACACAGGCAGAGTTAATAAGGACCTCTAAACCCTCCTTGCTGGTGGACGATAAGCAGTGTGCTGGGAGCCCTGCCCTCCTGAGAGATGCCTTCCTCTAGCGGTGCCGTGTAGGAGCCTGATAAGGCTGGGGAGTGTGGGATAGCCAGGGACCAGGGACAGCTCCACTCCAGCAACCTGCAGCAGCCACTCTGGCCCAGAGTCGCATGCTATTTATCTCACCGCTGGGTGCCTGGTGGTGGACTCTATAACTGGACTGGTTACCTGTCTGCCTTTGTTACATACAGGGCTGTGGTAATAAGCCTAATACATTGTGTGTGTGTGTGTGTGTGTGTGTGTGTGTGTGTGTGTGTGTGTGTGTGTGTGTGTGTGTGTGTGTGTGTGTGTGTGTGTGTGTGTGTGTGCTCGTGTGGATATGTGTTCCCGTATACAGATGTTTTACTCCCTCTATCTCCTCTGTGGTTCCAGAGGCTTGATAGTCCCACTCCAACAAACTCATTAGGGGTGCAGAGTTAATTAAGCAGTAATACTTTAAAACTGACATACTTTCAAAGCTCCTTTTTTTATGTAAAAGTAATTTTCTAGATGAAATGTACAATCTGCTGGGACACAGAAATGTACACCTTTAAGATGAAAGATCCTTTGAAAAGCATTTTTTTCATTTTTTTCAATATGCAACTTATTCTCCCGTCTTTGAAGCTATAACCAATTTATGTTCTGACATTTAGATCATGAAAGAACTATACCCACATGAGGATATACGGTCTGCTAACAGCAGGCTGTTCAAACAGTATTGCACACAGGTTATAGGTCGGGTTGTCTACGCTTGCTTTTTCCGTGAATTATGACAGACAGAATGGGGATAGGGTATGCATGAAAGATAACTGTTGCATTGCTGTTTTAAAGAACTGTGTGGGAATAGGTGAAGCGAGTGTGCGTAAACAGCCCTTTTGTCCTTCCATATGGGAAGTTACGGGCCTACAGTACCTTTGGGGGAGAAACAGAGGCGGTGAATTAGGCTGCCGGTCTGCCGCTCTTTCAGCCAGTGCCCGTTCGCAATGCCAATGTCAGCATTCCTAGACACGCCGTTGCCTAGTGGAACTTTTGTTTCACAGTTTCTGTAAAGCTCAAGCCGAGAATACTGGGCAAAGTGTAGAGAAACGGAAGGGAATCCAAGTAAAGTCCCTTGATAGTACAGGAGAGCGCGAGAAGGAATTGAATAATGGAATTGGGAAATAAGGGCTTGCACTTTACAACGCTGCCTGAAAATCCATTTTCATTTGAATGAGAATCAGATAGCCTATAGTTGTAGCTCATGCTGCCTCAAGAGCAACACTGTTTCGTTTTACTTTAGGCCGGGAATGGATTGTAAAAAACAGTTTGACGCATTTGGGCTCCATCAGAAACACATGTTTATTTATCGGCCGTGGCTGTGCAACGAGAACAGTGGCTCTTTAGTTTTTGGCATATGCTCACTATAGGCCTACAGTACTACGACACATCATGCACGCTGTGCCCTTCTTTGTGTTGGGCCTAAATCTTTTGTAATGATTGTTAGAAATTATAAACTACTTTAGAACATGCTGAAAAACTCTTACATCACAACTCTTCATTTCTAAACACAGACATTTGGGTTTGCCGGGAAGGTGAAAGTGCGGAGAGTAGGCATTATCACTCAGGCATGAAAGGTTTTGCCGGATAAGTTAAAAACGTGTTCAAGTTCGTTTGAGTTGCTGTAGGTCTATTTATTTCGCCAGAAATGTATTTATTTTATTGAATGGCCCTCTTTGACTTAATCATTCTATTAACTGAAAACTTTTGGATTCGTTTTTGTTATGCACTCATTAGTGTGCCGGCCGGTGCATGAGTCTATCTGCTCTGCACTTCATATAGTGAACACTGTCAATTTTGTTGTTTATAATATACAAAGCTTATTTGTATTATTCTATATCAGTGTGCAAAAATGCTGTTTTTACATTTTGCACAAGCAGGGAAGTGAAGATTGACATTAAGCTATATGAGAAATCAGACAACAATGGTTTCTCTTCAACAGAAATAAATCATTTTGTGCTATTACATTGTTGCCTATATCTAATCGTTTAGATAAGTAGGCTTATCACGAATTCAGATTGCAGAGGCATTGAGAGCCTACATGTGTAGGGTGACAGACAACTATAGATGAGGAATGTGTGGGAAATCAGGATATGATACAATGCTTAGCATTACTAAGTTGCTTAGGCCTACAGGCTATATCATAAACGAATAAAGTGCTCAAATAAAATATATACAATTGGTCAAATAATAGAAAATTGTAATTTGCTGTTATATCCTACACTTCCGGATGATGTAGTGTCTGCCTGGTATCGATGCTGTGTGTTTGCCGACAACATTGTCAGACAGAGAAAGGCATGGTCAGGCGCTAATATGCAGCCTACTCCCTGGTTTTTTTCTGAACTATATTGAACCTTCTTGTCCAATCGAATACCAAGGTTAGGATGATGATCATAGGCTTGACGTCTTGTGTGATGTTTGCACAATGACAAAAGGCTGAGAATGGCCATTATGTCACAAACAGGCCTAGTCAATGTTACATGTTTTTCATTACACATTTGATTCTATAGATATAGGTCTGCTTGTATCATATCTTCTGCCTTATACAATTTGTCTTATTCTTTAGGCCTAGAACAAAATAATGATTAGTCTGAAAGTTAACTGCCTAAACTGATACTTGACACAAGTTTTGAAACAAATTATAGCACCCATCAATTTAAAGAGACGTTTTTATTTTTATAAAAAAAGTTTCTACAAATAATAATTTTTAAGCAGATAATATGAAAAAGTATTTAGGACTAATATCAATACAGCTTAGTTAAATGTGGCAGACATGTTTTAACACTTATTCTGTTGCAAAACACACTAATATGTAGATGTAGACCTATGACATAAAACATTCAAAGAATAAACCAAATTTGTATTTTTGTGTTTTTTCCTCAATGCTTCAATGGCATTAAATAGACTACGACAACATACATCCCGAAATGAATATTACTAAAGCTAACCTGCGGGTCTCTCACATGAATTCAGGATTTTAGATTATAATTTGAATTGGATTCAGCCTATTATTTGACATGGAAACTGTCTGTTGAAGTATCTAAAATGGCATGCAAATCAACCACTTTTTAAATCCATGAATACACTTTTAAAATAGCCAAACTGTGTCATTGGGGATACGCTGCATTTATCAATGTAATCCATTTCCTTCTAAAGCAGAATTGTATTATGGTAAATGTATTTTCTCGTCGAAATTAAACTTGTGTCATTCTGATCTTGCCATGTCCAGTCTCGTTAGAATGAAATCGTATTTATTTTTTCTTTAAAGGTTACTGTATTCGAAGAATTGCAGGCTTCTGACATTATATTGCAGAGCATCATTGAGTCTGTGAAATTACAATGCAGGAATTTCGACTGGGGAAGCAATAAATGAGTACTTCCAAGGATGATTAGTAAAAATACAAGTGATTAATGGTGATAATAACAATAATTGAATGTATATAGTTATATTAATCAGTGTCTAATAATAGCCTCAAAATAATTTTACAGCAATTGTAATAATATTGGTATTATTGTTTTCGTTCTTATTTCTGTTATTCCTGTATCTTTATCATCATCATCATCATCATCATCATCATCATCAACATCATCATCATCATCATCATCATCAACATCTGCTCTTCTCCAGCTATTAGATTCTCCTGAAGTTAAATAACAGCTTGTGTTTCTCATGGGTCTTTCTAAATATAAGGTCAAACACATTGTGGAAGAGGAGATGAACTACCAGTTAGCATATTGGAATCCCTTGTGCACGCTCATACTTTGTGGCATCACAACTCTTGCATATTCTTACCTTAAAGGTCAACGCAGAAACGTGTTGGAATAAATTAAGATTCTAATAAAGTCAAGTCCTATTAAATGTCAAATGAATTTCATTGCCCAGTATTGTTTGATATGAATAACATCACAGTGATTTGAACAGGGTGCTAAAATGATCAGCCCCATCAATCCGTGCACCTGTCCCGTTCTTGCTCTAGGCTGAGGCTACATTAAGAAAGAATAGTTTGCTTACAATAGTTGGCTAAATGTGGATGAATTCTGTAGAAAATATAGTGGAAATAATTCTGTAGCCTACAAAACCGGTGGTAAATCCTCGTTTAATCTCGTCCTTCACTGCAAGTCAGAGAAAGTTATTCCAACCCTGCTCTGTTCTTACTAAAACGCACAAACAGGACCGTTTGTATTCATCTAGCCTACAAAATATTTTCCTATAGCCTACTGTGGCCTCAACTGCTAGGTCTTTACTGTCAAATTATCATCGTTGTAAAATATCTGGCATGACTAGCCTAAATATCCATATAAAAATCCAAGAAACATCCCTGCATGCAGTGTGCACTGATAACGTTTAATCATTATCCAAAACAAATATGTAATCTAGGCCTAATACCGATAAGAGAGGTTTGTAATTTATAGCTTATATCATTGACCAATGTTTAAATGATTTGGATTTTATCATACCACCTCCCCCTCTGCTCTCCCTCCCTCCCTGCGTTCCCGCTCTGCCTCTACACTGTAGCCGGTGAGTGGTAATCCCCTGCCGTCCACGGTTTACTCTGAGCCCGTATTTAATTCTTCTAAACCCCCAGCTGCCGTCCTGGTTACTCACTGAGCACAACAGACTGTGAACCGCTCCGTTTATTAATAATTCACCAGCCCTCCGCTTCTCCGGCCGCGATCCACTGCTGCGCCTCCGCGCGCTCATGACCGCCACATCACTTTTTCAGGGTTTATTACACTTTAACAGCCGTTAACTTCAACTATTTAATTCACTCGTCATATGTACAGGGATTAGCGTATACATATGCGCGTTCTCGTGAAGTCGCCTGGCATAGTGGTATGATCAAGAATCACCTCTCTCCCAAACTTGCAACATCCATGGTGCCAGATCTGGTACTAGTTATGGTTTCCTTTTTATCTCGAGTAAATATGGGCATTGAAGAACAGGTGAAGAAGAACCAAAGGGAATTCCATTTTTGTATTGTTTTTTATTAGGAGCAGCAGAGGATGAGGATAACACAGAGTTCATTTGAGGCACACAGAAGCAACAGCTGATTTGTGAGCGCGTAAGCAGAGTCTACTTACTGTCGGTCCCTTGCAAAGAGAGACCTCTGCTCTGTTACTTGGGAGCTGACGAGACGCTAGCATCGTGCACGGATTTGCCTCGCTGGGTATTCGGTGAACAGAGCGGACGGAAGGGATGACACACTGACAGGCGACCAGAGCAAGTCCTCACATCTCCGACAAGCGCCGTCCATGTTTTCATTGAAGTCCCACGCGTGAATAGCGGACATAAACACCCCGAATGAAGCCGGGAAGTGGTTGACTTAGATACGCCGTCTCCCTTCCCTTTCCCTGTTGGAGAACAGTCAAACTACAATTTAAAAAAATGTTCACCAGGCCACAGGCCGTCCCGTATTAGGATTATTTTGCTTCCGGTATCAGAAGAAACGAGTAGTTTTCTCTCTCCCACACTTTTTTTGGAAGCTGAACTTTTTTAGAGTTGAAAATGGGTATTTGAGACTGTTGGCACATTTCCCTGCTCCACAATGGTACGTGCTGTGTAAATCAATAATTTGTTATTTTATGCATCTGAAAGCTTGTAACATCTTAATGTTTTGTTTAAACAGGAAAAACATCACGCTAGTGCATCAAAAATTATGAATGATTGCCCCAAAGTTATCTTGTGAGTGGTTTAAGGAGTAATACCGTACATTAAAGTTAACTTTGCACTACCCAATCTCATTTTGATACTGTATAGGATTTTATGTTAAATCATATATGGAAGTGGGTTATATTTTAACAAGGATAACGCGGATAATTTATCTTCCTTTATCCTCCACTCAGATACATTCGCGGGCCAGATGAGCTGCTTCCAGTCGTTACAGCTCGTGGTCATGCTGTCGCCCGCTTATTGACAAGCAGAGCACGGCTCTCCACCAATCAAGCGTCTACTTTGATGTATCTATATTATACACAAAGTCAAGGCAGCGTTGCACAATCCAAACGTGAAATAAATTGAATAAGCAGTAACATAAAAGCCGAATTCACCTAATGTGAAAAGTCAACGGGCGCATTTACTTTTTGGTTTCTAAGTGCATTTTGGCTACAGTTTATAGGGGACGTTACCCTAAGAGTTGGACTTTATTACTGAAATCAGTGTTAGTTGTGGAAGATAATTGGCGAGACTGCTTTCCTCTCGTGCTCTGTTAAATATTATCTACCAGTATAACTTCTTGCCGACTGCTGCGTATTTACGCATAGATGTAAAGGCTATTCACTGAATTCAGGGCAGTAAGGAGAGCACAAGGCCATTCTAATTACCACTCGGCCCACCAAGTCCACAGCACTGGTCCTTGTGATTGCATGTTGTGATATTGTAATGGAGAGTTTAGTTCAGTAGAGGTTAATTTCCCCTATGGCTTGAAACATTTAACATGAGTTTCTTGAGAACAGAACATATTGCTGAGCTATAAGTAGGCCTACACCAAAACAAAGTTTGATACAATCTTTACACAGTAAAATAGTAGAGTGAATCATGTCTCTAAGACTGTCAAGTAAAACTATCGGACTCCTGATTAAATGTAAGCACAACGGACATCTATTCTGGTCCTTTATTTGTTTTGTGTATTTTCCCATAGTAGTCCAGTTGTGAGATATTGGGTAGAAGTGGACTGCTATTAGGTTCTAAATTAGTAATGGAAAGTGTTATTTAATGAGTTATAACTTAGCTGTCAGGTTCTTGACCTTTAGCCAGATATCTTGGCATAGGATCAGTTGAGTTGGTCATTTTGTGATCATTGCCTATTGAGGAACCACTGACATATACAACCTTGAAGTTACTGATAGATTCCTACAACTCTAATTGCACATGAACATGGAAAATTATTTGTATCAATAATTATGTGTTTACTTGCAAACTGGAATGGCACAAGTCCAAGTAGCTCAACAGTAACTTAATATAAAAACAAAATTCAGGACAGGCCTCACATGGGATTGTGCCTATTTGTTTTTCAGCTACTTAGCAAGTCACCTCTTTTTAATGAAAAGCTAGACAGAATTTCTGCCCAACATATTCTAAACATGTAAACACGCATAATCAGTATTTAAGGATGCTGAGCCAATCCTTTAAACTCACCCTGTTCATTGAGTCCTTCACTTATCGAATATATTGTAGTTTAGAAGTGCATACATATATGCATATATTAAAGAATAACATATGCTTTATAAGCTTCACAAATGAATGTATGCTCTCTTTTCTAAGTATTCTATAATGCCGTTCCCTCTATTGACTTCAGGCACTAAAGGTCGTCTTTTCTGGAGTGCTCCATGGTCTGGCCCAGGGTCAGGATGTGTGTGTGATTTGTATGAGGAGGAGTACTGTATCATAATCTCGAGGAGCTGTGTAAATTGTTAGGTAATTGTATATCCCACTCTGTAGATGTTGATGTGTATGTACAGAGGGAGCAGCTCACCACAAGATGATCAAACAAGCGGTTTTCAGGCCATATGTTTTCTGCAGCTCTTGGCTGTCGCTGCCAGTGATGTCATCTCTCACTGTGTATATGGGTCCTCTTTTGCCCTTTTGTGATCTGTGGTGTAGAGGCTACCATATCCTTATTGGCGTTGCAATCCAGATGAATGCTTGGGTTTGTCTATGTTAAATAAACACTTGGGAGGTGGTGATAGCATGCATATGTGTCATATTAACCCCTGGTTGTGATCCTATAAAGGGTGCAGAGAGTTGTCTCTCAGTTCTGATCCGAGGTCAGTTTCTCATTTCATTTTTATAGGTTTGGTGTCATGTATCATCTTAGATTAGCAGTTAGGGTAGACTCAAATCAAATCACATTTCATTGGTCACATACTGTACACGTGTTTAGCAGATGTTATTGCGCGTGTATGTGCTAGTGGAGCCATAACCTATGAGGACTATGTACATAAACTATGAACATGGCTCAAGTTTTGGTAGCTGTCCATATGCTGCAGAAGATGTGTTGCATTTTGAGCCATCCTGATTCTTCAGAATGAGGCCCCCTGTTTTACAATGCCAGCCTCAGCATCTTGCAGTGCCCACTGCAGAGAGAAGAAGATGTCCACATCACACCCATTTTTACATTTTAGTCATTTAGCAGATATTCTTATCCAGAGCAATTTACACGAGCAATTAGGGTTAAGTGCCTTGCTCAAGGGCACATCAACAGATGATTCACCTATTTTTCACCTAGTCATCTTAGGGATTCAAACCAGCGACTTTTCGGTTACTGGCCCAACGCTCTTAACTGCTAGTCAACCTGCTAGGCTCCTGCCACCCCTCACTAACCTGTTGTCCCGCTCTCTTGCACACATTAAATGTGCATTATAATGTATTTTTAGCGTCAGACCAAATTTAGATGACTGTGAGCAGGTAATCTAAATGTTATTCAAAATACTGCCTCAAATGTTTTATATAGTCTAGACTCAACCATAGTGCTATGCCCAATGCAGACTGCACACCAATGCTTAATGAGTCATTTTATTCCATTTAGTTTGGAACTGTTTTACAGTGTCTTCTGCCCTCCTAGTTTAATTTGAAAGAATTTCCCAACAATAGATGTATTTTTGCCTGCTCTCCAGTTGAGGGTCTCTAATGAAGAATTAGAGCCAACACCATTATTCATTCAACTGAGCTCACAGGCTATTTATCAGTCGAGTTGTATTTGCATATTTAATTTTTCAACATTTCTTCTGTATTTAGAACCAGGTTGAGCAAACATAATAAAATTGCATCAAATACATTATCCACATCTCAGACTTAAAATGGAATGCAAGAGAAAGAACCAAAGGCAAACCCCAAACAGCCACACAACAATAAGCAATCTCCAATCCTACACACACCCTTCTAATTATTATCCCCCCCTCCCCTCTCTTACCCCTCACCTCCTGAGATGCAGGTGTAAAATATCACATTTTTCCAGCATTTTTCCCTGAGGTGGCTCTGGCGTGGACTCACACAACGTACATCTCTCCTTTCATATTTCTCCCCCACATAACAAACAAGTTCCCCCTCCCTGTCCTCTATTTGATCTGCACAGGTTTGTTAGCTTGTTAGCAATACAATGAAGCCCCATGCAGCCACTGTGTGGGACTGGGAGGATATCAGTGATGCTGTAGAAAACTAACTGGCACTATTGATGATAATGTCCAGTGGGGATGAGGAGTGATAACAATGTTGATCACTGTCTGATCAATAATGGAGATGACTGTTCTTATGGATTGTTGTGAGGCCAGAAAGACTGGTTTGGAAATTAGTACGGGAGTCAGGTGCTTTTATATTGTGTGTGTGTGTGTGTGTGTGTGTGTGTCTTTGTGAGTGTGTGTGTGAGAGAGAGAGAGAGAGACAGACAGACAGACAGACAGAGAGTGAGAGTTAGAAAGTGTATGTTTTAATTTATCCTGTGCCATGAAAAGATGCCAAGTGGGGCAACCCCCATACATACAGTCAGGTCCATAATTATTGGCACCCTTGATCAAGATGAGAAAAAATGACTGTATAAAATAAATAATACAAATACTGAGCTGTATTGTATTCTCAAAAAAAGGGGAAAATATATTATTATATAATAATACAATTGCTCAGAGAAATATATATTTTTTAACAAGAAATTTAAAAATATCTGAAAAAGATAGGGATCAAAATGATTGGATCCCCTGTTTTCAATACTCTTGAACCCTTCCCCTGTTTTCAATACTCTAGAACCCTTCCCCTTTTTTCAATACTCTAGATTCTAGAACCCTTCCCCTGTTTTCAGTGCTCTAGATTCTAGAACCCTTCCCCTGCTTTCAATACTCTAGAACCCTTCCCCTGTTTTCAATACTCTAGATTCTAGAACCCTTACCCTGTTTTCAATACTCTAGAACCCTTCCCCTGTTTTAAATACTCTAGAACCCTTCCCCTGTTTTCAATACTCTAGA